>OZ038437.1:12721089-13023589 GCA_964036275.1 Litoditis marina | reverse complement strand
GAGAGAGAAAGAGAAAGAGAGAGAGAGAGAGAAAGAGAGAGAGGTAGAAAACAAGAGGGGAAGAGAGTGAGAGAGAGAGAAAGAGAGAGAAAGAGGGAGAGAGAGTTCATGTAGGTCGGTACGCACTCTTCGCGCTAATCGAGATTACGGTAGTTGACAACGTACGCAGTTGAAACGAATAACATTTAGATAAATTAGATAAGACTCTCTACAGGCAGAAGCGAAACTTTGAGTTCAAAGAATAAATCTCTCTACATATTTCGTAACTTGACGTGTAGCTAACAACGAAATGTCTAATATACTAGAAGTATATTGAATAGTCATAGTCACGTAAAGTTAGCATTCTAATGAGACATGCGCTTTGGGATTGCACGTTACTGAATTCTGCTGTGTTTAACATGTTTCACGGAAATGTGCAATGGACTAACACTATACAGTTATACAGTAGTTGGAGAAAAACCAACCAAATACTCAATCACGATTTCGAAACAGTTTTGATGAAAAAGCATGTAACAACTGCACAAAAAGATACACACGTTTTACAAACTTTACTTTTCACATAGTATTCATGAAAACACTCATATTAAACAAAGAGAAATAGAAAGTATGTATAATACATTTGGATAGTATCCATTAAAACAGTTATATTATTTTAAAGAAAAAAAAGTATATTGGCTAATCGCGTTCAGACGTTCAAGAATGCCTTGATTCGCGATATGCTGGATATATACGGAAATCGTAGTAGTTTAGCCAGTTTTTCAAGCGACACAAAACTCTATTTGAAAACCGTTTTAAAGGTGAACCGAACGGTTTGGAAAACCAAAATAAGTATATATATATATATATATATATATAATCTTATTTCAGAGATAAAACTACACTTATCTCCTACCTCAATATTGCTTTTGGCTAATCGTAGTTCAGAAACTGATACATACAGTAACCCAGGATTGTTACAAAGTCAATGACTAGTAACTATCAATTGAAAACGCTTGAACACAGTAGAATCTGATAGGTACAGTAACCCACGTCTGTTACAAAGTCAATGTCAACAAAGTCAAACATACTACTATCTATAAATTGAAGAAGATTCCTGAACACACCAGAAATCACAGTAACCCACTTTTGTTACAAAGTCAATGACTACTATCTATAAATTGATGTAGATTCCTGAACACACCAGAAACTGATACATACAGTAACCCAGGGTTGTTACAAAGTCAATGACTAGTAGCTATCAATTGAAGTAGAAGGTCGCTCTATCATTGGAGTTCGGTTCGTTCTCGCAAAACGCATAGTTTCACTTATCAGTAGAATTGATAGCTATCTCATATAGCATATTGAAGAGAAGAGACCAAACCATCAAAAATAGAGAATTCAAGTAGAATTACTAGTAGTAAATGGCTATTTCACGTGAAACTTGGAATTTTTAATAGTAGTTTGGTGTGAAACGTCAGTATCTTATTATAGCACACGAGCTGACAGTTTGTGTTAATGTTTACAAACAAAAAAAAAGAACTAGTAGGTTATTCTTTTAAACAAAACATATGTGTGTTACTAGAATAACAATAATATAACAATAAAGAATGAATTTTTATTGTAAACTACTTTAAGACATAACTAAAAACTTGGGCGTGAACTTTGCTAAAAATAGGTCAGAGTGCAAATTGAAATGTAGGGATGAGAAAAGGTCGCGTTTCTATATCGCGCTCTAATGATAATTGACAAAACACTGTAGTTTTTATATAAAAGTCCTTCAACGAAACTTAAAACTAATTGAATAGACGTTTGAGCTGAAACCACTTTTTGTACGGTACGTACAGGGTAAAATTTGATAATAAATTTATTTTGATTCAAATTATTACCTATTTCTTCAATCTTCTAGATTTTTTTAGTAACTCTCATCTAAAGAAAGACGATTATGTGGTCCAATCGCAACGCTTCAGTCCTTTAAACTGCAATACATTTTTCAATTGCAGTTTAAAGGACCGTTGACACGAGATTGGTCCACATAATCGTCCTTCTTTAATGCAAATTAAAAAACCACCTTAATTTTTTTATATATATTAAAGTAAAATATTTTTTTTAAAATTTGGGTTGTAGTCTAAATAGTAGAAATCACAACTGAGACGGGGATGGATCAAACTACAATGATGCTCCCAACATCAATATTTTTTTGAATTGTATTGAATATGTATCGATGTCGAGAAAGAAACCTTATCATCACAAAAACAACAAACTAGACCAAATCGACCGTTTTGGTCCGTTTTTCTCACAATTCGCGTACGGTGTAGGTATCGGGTTTATTGTACAATCGCCCCCCCCCCCCCCTTGAGCCGAAATAGGTTGGAATCCGACCCGTAGTACAATCGCCCCCCACCCCTAGGGGGGGGGGGGGTGATTGTACAACGTCCTTCTTTACTGCCGGTTTGGATTGAGTGGGGGGCGATTGTTAAACAGGTCCGGGGTTGTACTATTACCCCCCATTTTGTATTGTGGGGGGTGATTGTTAAACGTCGACATTGTACAATTACCCCCCATTTACAATCACCCCCCTCTCCATAGGAAATCGTATTGGGAGGGGGGTGATAGTACTACGGGGGGGGGGGGGGGGGACTTAAGGTGAGGGGGGGGGGGGGGGCAATTGTACAATTTTCCCTAGGTATCGCTCTAGAAGTGTTTTTCTAGTGTTTGTAGTCTGATCCCTGGGCGTTTCAGGAAACCAGTCAATATGCTGTGTCGTAGGACCAAACTACAATTATGATCGGATCACTTGCCTATGCCTATCACTGTTAGTCAATTGCACAGTGACATGTTAAACACATCAGAACTCAGAAACGTGCAATGACAAAGTGCACGATGCCTCATTAGAATGCTAACTTCACGTGACTGTTCAATTTACTTCTAGTATATAGTTCGTTTCACCAATCGATGACTTTCTACAGTAATCTTTCCAAAATTCAAACGCATTTATCTAATCAACAAACAGAATTTAAGTTTCACTCTTTTGTATGCGTGTAGTAACCAAAGTGGAAAACTAAATCATAAAGTTTAAACTATGTACAACAACTACAAGATATGATAAATTCACTTGTAAGTTTCATAATCTTACTGTAGAGGGCTATTGTTTCGTGAAACAGACTATACGCAGCACAGGTTTTAGAACTATGACTAAGATAAGATGGGTTCAAACTACAAACACAGCACACAATCAAAATGAACCGTAGAAATCCGATTTTTTCATCTATCTTACATTTACTTTTACAAAGTGCAAAACGTTGTTTAACTTAATGTATGATGTAGAGCAAATTTAATGATAATATAATTTCATCTATCTCTCATTTTATTTCTATTATGTTTGTATTTGGTCGTTCTGAACCATTGAAGACGACATCCTACTGTATGTCTAAGTTCAAGCCCTTCAAAAACGTATAAAAACTAGATAAAGAATAATATTAATAATAATATATTATATTATTAATATTATTCCGAGCCCTTTTCTGAATTGGATATTTTTTCTGACGTTGTCACGCTTTTCGGTGAAAATTGGACACCCGGCATGCATTAACAATTTCACTCTGTCACATAATAATGCATAATACAATAGAGAGAGAGAGAGAGAGAGAGAGAGAGAGAGAGAGAGGGGAGAGAGGGGAGAGAGAGAGGAGAAAAGAGAGAGGGGTAGAGAGAAAGGAGGAAGAAGAGAGAGACTGACAGGAAGAGAAACACAGATGGGAAGTGGACAAAAGAATGAAGAGAGAGTCTCTCTCTCCATCTCACTCTCTCCCCTCCCTTCATCTCCCCTCCCTTTATCTCTCTCTCTCTCTCTCTCTCTCTTCTCTCTCTCTCTTCTCTCTCTCTCTCTCTACCAATTTGATACATTTCTGCCTGTTTTTCTAGGCCAACAAGTTCAGTGCAATTGATGCGCGCTCGACCCGATTATAAACTATTTTCGATGCACGTCAATCGAATTCGATTTATAAATAAAAAGTTTATAAATATAAAGTTTACAAATGAAAAGTCGAATGAAGAAGTTTTGAAACGTGTTGGTAAACTCTAAACTTGAAAAAAGGAGGGGGGGCTAAAGTATAAAGAGCGTACAACAGCGTAAATAATCCGAGTGACTCTGCTTTTGACTTCCGTTTACTGTCAAAAATCAAAACCACCCACGGTAATGGTACTTGTGGGTGAAGTTTCTCTAGCTTAAATACCGGTACAGTTTCAATCCACGCGAATACCACGTGAACGAAAGTTCACTATACATAGTCACGTAAAACAACTGAGAGACAGTAGAATTAAAAAACAAAGTGTATGGTGACGTTTTCCACGTCAACATATTATCTTCAGTTTTAGTCTACGATTTATGAAAAAAAAAGTTTCTCGAAAATTTTCCCGGAAACCATGAATTCGAGAAAACGCCGTAGCAAAGATCAGGAAAAGGACTTCTCGTAATGTGTAGTCACGTGAAACGCGTGAAACACAGCAGAATTTTTAGACAAAGTACATTTCGATGACGTCATTTGGCAATACAATGCAGTTCCAGTATTATGCGGCAACAATTTCAGTTTCTGAGAAAATATCGTATATGTCAAACATCTGTTACGCATAAACCGGTTTATGCTATTCGTGAGGTAGATTTTAGGAAGATAGCCAGCTATTCAGGTTTTGTTTTGAAACATTCTGGGTATATAGAAGTTTTAGCGTTTTTTTATCCGAAAAAACTACGTTGATGTAACTATACGTAAGGCTGAGGTAGATTGTACGTAGATAGATCGCTAAACTGTAAGTACATTGAAAAGTCACGTAAAATTAGCTTTGTAATGAGGCATCGTGCACTTTGTCATTTCACGTTTCTGAGTTCTGCTGTGTTTAACATGTTTCACGTGACTCTGCAATTGACTAACAGTAGATTTAGGTCTCGATTCAAAAAGTTTTCGGCAGCTTCAAACTTTGAGAGTTTGTTCAACTTGACATCAAAATAAGCTATACTGTTGGTAAATTGCACAGTCACGTGAAACACGTTAAACACAGCAGAACGTGACTAATCAATGAACGTCTATTCAGGTTTAGTTTTGAATTTTCTCATGGTTTCTTCAAAATTGGGTGAAATCAATCTAAACAGGTGAAATAAGAGGGGAGAAATTTAGGAAAAAGAGCTGAAAAATCAATAATGTGTGGAACAGAGAGTTTTTTCGATATACTATTTCAATACTTGGATCGACTTCTTTCAATTTGATAAATTCAAGAAAAAGTTTGAGAAAACTTTCAAACCTAATCACAAAACCTAAAAACACTAAATTTAACAAAAAAAACACTCGAACTAAACCTAAAAAAGACTTAAAACACCAAATTCAAAACTGTTTTGGCGCCAAAATCGTTTTTTGGGGCCTTGCTATTGAAAAATGTGTGCGTTCGTTCGATTGGGAATAAAAGTGCAACCTGGCAAGGTCAAATCGGACCATATAGTGCCTGCCGCTATTAGGTAATTAAACACAGCAGAAAAAGTGAACATCGACGAGTAGCGGAACGGTTGTCTTGGGGAAACGCATGATAGAAAATTTAGCGAACTTTCTGTGAAAACTTTTTGTAAAACCTCGTTTCAAACACAGCAGAAAGTGAACATCATAGAATGGCGGAACGGTTACTAAGGGAAGAGTACAATATTTTCACATAGAAGATTGAACATCATTTTCAGTCGTTCACGTTATTCTTTCACGTAACTTTTTTTCACGTTATTCCAGGAAAAGTGCATCTATCAATACAATAGGAGAAAACTAAAATTTTGTTTAAACACAGAAGAATAAGTGAACATCATAGAATGGCGGAACGGTGGAAAGTTTTGTGGTAGGATTCGATAGGAACATGACAAATGAAAATTTGAATAACCTTTTTTTAGAAAATCAACTGTTTTTCAAAAAAAATTGAATTCAAATACATCAAAGAATAACAGAACGCTCATTTTGGACATATAATGAGAACTTGAACGAACATTTTTGAAACTTCTCCCACTTTGTTCAAAAGTATGCTAAAAGCGAAAAAAAGATTACTTGCGTAATCGATAATTTCCATCGACAATTGTACATTCTCTTTTTTTCTCTTTTCCCAATTTGTTCTTTGATTATTTTCATGATGTAACAGTTATAAAACCAGATAATCTGCATTGACAGCATAAATCAGCTATTTAAGTAGGGATGCTTATGCAATCACATTAATGATGTTGACAACGAGTTCATTGACCATATTGTATTATATGGAAGTCGGTCGACCAAAAGTCAAATGTATGGCAAATATCTTACTTTTAGACTGAAAGTGCTAGTGAAAAACTGTGAACAGAATAGTAAATATAATGGCTCTAAATGTGCTAGAAACACTTTCAACCAAAGTAACACCTACTTTTTCTTTCAACAAATAGCTTAAAATGGCAGTTTTCCCTAAAATAAATCTCGTGTCGTTAAGTTACGCTGTACCAAAGCACGAAAACGTGTTTCAATATAGTATAAAATTGTACGCGACATAAAAAATGAACTTTTTCGCGGAATCGTGAAAAAGGGCTATTTCTTTACAGCAATTCAAGTGCGGTTCAAATTAAACCATATGCTCTGTACATAAATGTTCCTTACATACAAAATCTGACTTTTTTCGCGGAATGGAGTATCAAAGTACAAAAGTAGGATGTGGTATGGCCTTTTAGTACATAAAAAATTCCAACCTTTTCGCGGAATCGTAAAAAAGGGCTGTTTCTTTACAACAATCTCGGGCGCCGCCGCATTAACTAGCAGCGTTTTTTGAGCCCATTTGGCTGTGTTTTTTTTCGAATGAAAAACGGAAGCAAGTGAGCAAAACATGTGGCTATAACATGCTGTAATAGAGAGGGAGATAAAGAAATTGGGTTGGGCCGCGAAAAAATTGGGGGGGGGGGGATGTTTTATTATACTAGAAGTAAATTGAATAGTCACGTAAAGTTAGCATTCTAACACGAAACGTGCACTTTTTATTTCACGTTTTTGAGTTCTGATGTGTTTAACATGTTTCACGCGACTGTGCAATTTACTAACAGTATATAATCAGTTTAGAATGTTAATAAATTTCTCAACAACTGTGCACTTCTTTTTGCATGTTCTTGAGTTATAATTGTTATATAGAGAAGTAGATACAATAATTGGTATGGACTGAGAAGAAAAAAGAAAGATAATCATGTCAAGTTCAATTTATCATAAACGTATACAACTCGTATTGCATGTGTTTTACACGCAAAAAGTAAACGTATGCCAACAAATGTAAAAAGTACGTAAAAAGTAAAGTGAAATGTGAAAAAGTAAACTAAAATCAAAAACTACTATATTTTAGTTAATATTGTTGAACGTGATTCACGTAAATTTGCCAATTTGTAGGTTGCGATATGTGATGCAAATAGAGTATTTCTAGTCGAATTGACAAACACCTGTAAAACACAGCAGAAATCAATGAAGTTAGAGTTTCAATTACATTTAGTCTGAACAAATTAGGTGGAAACCACGGGACTGTGAAATTTTCAGAGGACGTTAGTGCCACTGAGGTTACGGCTGCCTATGGTCAAAACCAACAGTTGCTGCAGAATATGGAAAACATAGTTATCGATTTTTTTCAGGGAATAGTACACTTTTTTTCAGGGAATAGTACCCTTTTGTTTTGTATTTTTATTTTCATTTATTCATTCTGTACCAGTGTACAATGAAGAGAGGTATTTCTGGAACCGCCATAAAAATGCAACACGTTAAACGATTACAACCTCAGGTCTTTTCGGAATAATGGTGCTTATATTTCACAGAAAACGTATAGAAATGGACCAAGTCTGTGTTGTAGTTTGATTTTGTCATTCGATCGCGAAGTAGCAAAATCAAACTACAAAACCAGAGAGATCGGCGGCATATAGCGCACAGCCTAGATCGTACCATATGTACTGTTAGTCAATTGCACGTGAAACATGTTGAACACAGCAGAACTCAGAAACGTCCAATTACAAAGTGCACGAGTCCTCATTAGAATGCTAACTTCACGTGACTATTAGAATTACTTCAAACTTAGATGTTGTAGAAAACGCGCTCGATTGTGACTTTCAATGCGGACTGTATTAGGTAGGAACAGACAACATCAATGGTTGAAGAGACGGTGTGCTATAGTTATCACGTTTATCACACGATTTATTACAGTGGTTTCTTACGACTTTCAGGCTGTTTTCAATCTCGAAATCTCGGTATAGTGGGTGCCAAATTTAAATTTCTGTCTCTCACCTGAATCGAACTTGTGAGCAAAATAATCGTAGCAGGCCGTTAGTCATTGCGCCATTGGAGAACATAACCGGTATGTATTGGAATCGAAGACATGTTTGCGTACAATGCGGAAAGTAAGATATACAGTACCCTCCCGCCTTCCCGTTGGCGACGACTATATGCGGTTCATTATTTTCTTACCAAAACAGGCAATCGAGAAATTTCTTGTGAAATCTACGTACTTCGGGCATTATTAATGTCAAGCCGTCAAGATGCAGTTGAAAGTGGTGTGTTGTATATGTGGTGGTCCTGCACGCAGATGAAGAAATTGCTCCCAATGTCTATTTTTAGAAGCTAAATACGTATCTTAACACTAAACTCACTCTCGTAAGCGCTTTCTAGCGTAGGTGACTGTACGAATTACGTATTTCGTAATCGCTACGTATCCCTACTCATCTGTCAGTAAGTAGCTGAACTGCCGATTTCGTAGGCAGCTACAGTAACCCGATCCTTTAATTAACTAAAAGCTCGGTGTTGTCATATAACATGTTTACGTGGATGAGCATAATACAGTTGGTTGGGGGATCATAAATCCCACTCAGCACCACACAGCAGAAAGGATAAGATACCGTAATCGCAGTGTGGGGGAAGTAAAGTGACCGTAGATTTGATAAGTTTCCCGGGAATATAGTTATACCAGTTTTGCTAATTCCAATTAATGTACTTTCCAAGATACGTAGTTGATCAGACTACATCGTGTAACTACCACAACTATACTGTTAGTCAAATGTACCGTCACGTAAATTATGTTGAACACAGCAAAACTCAGAAACGTGTATTGACACTGTTCGTGCCGGTTCAAATAATTTGAAACAGCAAGAACAAAAATACTTCGAGTTCTCTTGCGGCGGCCAAGAAATATTTTTCGGAAAAGCACTTGTAACTGACCTTACTATGTTTATTTATAATAACCCCATTGAAGTGTCGATCGTTGTACTGTAGTCATATATATGCTCGTTCCATGTCCACTATTCTGTTCATCATGGTTTGGATTATTGTTTTCATTTTGCTCAAATTCAGTTGGGTTTTCATATACTTTCTGTTTCTCTATGTATCTCACATGCTTGCATGTATATAAATCAATCAATCAATCAGTGCACGATGCCTCAATAGAACACCAACTTTACGTGTTACTTCTAGTATAATGAGCAGTTTTTCTTTTCGTTTCGCTAGACTCACGCGGAAGTTATTAGTTCTGCGTTAATGCAATCTTGTACAATTAGATACGCCATTTGCAAAACTTTTGCAGAAAGAGAAAAGAATACCAGACAATTGAAACAGTGCTAGTTGGTGTAGTGGCTAAAGCTTTTCTCTTCGCGTTTCTGGAGCCGAGTTCGATTTTGTCCTGTGGCGTTTAACTACTTGTTGTTTCATTCGTATTGTTATATACTAGAAGTGAATTGAATAAAGTTAGCATTCTAATGAGGTATCGAGCTCTTTGTCATTACACGTTTCCGAGTTCTGCTGTGTGCAACATGTTTCACGTGACTGCGAAAATGACTAACAGTATATTGTATACTTTTCAATTACCTCTGATGACCGAATGATGTTTTGAGTTGTTCTCCTTGCCGATTTCCGACACTTCTTTCCACGTTCGAGCTTCCAGCCCCTACTCAGACAAAACCCGGGGTAGTTAGAGGGGTACATAAGGGGGCGTGGCTTATTTGCTCAGGCCCGGCTCGAAGAATCAATGCCACGCGCCAGTTTTTGAGTCTTCATCACGACAAAACTGGGGTTTCGAGTGGATAAAACTAAATTTTGAGTGAAAAAATGAAAATTGGTGAGAAAAGTTGATCTAAATACATATATTTCTTTATTTTTTGTTGAAAGATGAAGAAGTTTCGTTTTCGAAACATGGGACTTAGAGGGGTACCTAGTCCGGAGTTCGTTACCGCAAGGCCTGGTACCAGATTTTCCACGGCTAACTCCCATGAGTACTGTTATAGGATGTACTGCGTGTAACGTGTTCGAATTACAACTAAGCAATTGTCGGCCCTATATATATGGATGACAATTGCTTTTAGGTTTGTTAATCCTACTGTACTAGTCTCAGTAGGAATGGAAAGAACTATTGTCTCATCCCCTATACCAGTATCTCCTAGGGCTTACATGCGCTTTGTTCGTTGCTAGGGCTTCTTATATGAACGGTGATATAACTTGCAATCATTAACGAGTGAGTGTATAGTTACGAAACCGATGTATATTAGTCGCCGGCTTAGACGTAACACGCAGTGACATTTGACAATTTCGCTACAGTACACCAGACTGGTAATACACAACATGTTTTGTCAGTTGGTTAATTATAACTATGTATAATAACTATGTATGAAGGGATCGCGGGATTGAACGGTACTTTTCGTTTTGTACTGCTGTGTGTGTAGTTTGATTCCGCTGCGATTCAATCGTCATTCCAGAGTATTGCTACTGCACACACATCGAGTACAACTCATGAATGGCCATCACTAGGGTTGTTAAAAATAAACTCGAACTCGAAAAACTCGAAATAAACTCGAAATTTCGAGTTTCGAGTTCAACTCGAAACTCGAAAAACTCGAAAATTTCAGAACTCGAAAAACTCGAAACTCGAAAAACTCGAATTTTTGAAAACTCGAAAAACTCGAAACTCGAAAAACTCGAAATTTTCAACTCGATTAACAACCCTAGCCATCATCTTTAGTAGTACTCAATTAACGTACGTGTAAAACCTATTAGAAGCTGAAAACGTGAAAGATTAAGCGCACGTTCCTTCACGTTTCACACACGTGACTATACTATTTGCTGCTAGTATAGATTTTTCCAAATGTTGGTTGTCATACGTAGAGATCGTTCACGGAAAAACACGAAAAAGTATCAGACATATCGGTGTGTTTGTGGTTAGGTCACCGCTTTATTTCTGGCGTAAGTCAGAAATTCTGCCGTATCTCACCGATCAAACTACTGCTCAGATTTCGCCATCCCCTACTTGTGAAATTCGTTAAGTCCGATACAGTATACCAGACTTGTAATACCTACTCCTAATACACAACATGTTTTGCGTCTCGGTTAATTATAACTATGAGTACTACTAGCCAAACACATCAGAAGTTAAACCCATGAAATACTCCTAGTATATCTTTGACTGAAGCTCAATTGTAGAATACGTGACAAATTTTATGTCTGATGCTTTTCCTACAGTACACCAGCTTTGTAATACACAACATGTTTTGCTCTTTAGTTAATTATAACTATGTAGTATACTAATTAGTCTGGTGACTAGACAAATGTCAAACGATGTGATACTGTCATAACAAAGTATACTGTAAGCACAAAATAGAAACTAGTAGTCACCGTTTGGGGTACTGTAGTTTTTGTTCTTCTGTGCGTGATGAAAACTAGAGAAAAGTCGTCAAAAAAATTGGAAGTTGGAGGACTTGTAACATCTGTGCAGAGGCCGTGTGTATGAGTATTCCACCGACGAGATGCCAAACTGGGTCACTCGCAATAGTGCGTGCCAAAATTATGAACTTCTGTCTCTTGCCGGAACCGAACCTGCTAGCAAAAGTGTTGTAGCAGGGGGCTAACCACTGCGCTATTAGAGCACATAACTGCGAAGCTTTGGAATCAAAGACATGCGTGCGCACACAGCAGAAAGTAAGATATACAGTACCCTCCCGCCTTTCCGTTGGCGACGACTATATCCGCAATTGTTTCCAGTCGAACAGGGGATGTAATAACCACAAACTGATACAATAGAATGTGTAGATCAAAGATACGCTGAGAAGCTGGTCGCTTGCCGAACCCGCCACCTAGTAGAGCTCAGATCACTCCTTGCCAAATAGCGAGCCGTTTTTGACAAGAGATTTGCAGGTCAGATAGATAAAGATGTCTCAGACAGTCTGCGGTCTCACTGACCTTCATGCTCTCTCGCTTTTGTAGTTTGCTAATCGCAAAAAATAGGCGCGAACTGTTCTGATCCTACAGTTTCCACAAAGATTCAACGCTAAAGTAGATTTCTTGAGCCTTAAACAGTTTACCCAAACTGCGCGTAAACTGTACACTCTGTTCTGCTGTGTTTGATCTGACTGCGTGAGCTAGACCATCCCGACTTTGAAATCTCAACCTGCGTCTCTTCAAACATACGCTATTTCGCTGCTGTTACATTCCGCCGGTCTAAAGTACTAAAGTTCACGCGAAAAAGTGAAGGAGGGTGCAAGCATTCCTACTCTGTACTTCCTAATATGTTCTGCTCTAGACATCCAAAACAATTTAATTGTTAAATTAGTCGGGGACAGAACAATTGTCAAACTGTACTTCAACATACAGTATACGAAACAAGTCCTCATTCCCTAGTGTACTTCCCGGGTATACTGTAGTTCTAATCAAAAGTGATGCACGAAATTTGGAGGAAAACACAGTGAATTTGTTCTCAGAAATTGAAAACATAGTGATGAAGGAACATTTGATGATGTTCTTTTTCGGTTCAGAGCGACAACTTCAAAGATGATAATAGAGCAATATTGAATATTTAACGATGGAAACTAGAAATAGGTATAGTTCGTTTCATTCCCACTGAGACCCATAGGGCATCGTGCCAAGATTTTTGGATTATTTATTAGACCATATATAAGTTTTTCGAAGAATTTTTTCATTGACTTGTTGTTATGAAACTGAACAACCCCAAGAGAGATTCGCAGTTTATTGGAAAACTGCAAGTGGTTAAAAATCGCTTGGAATATGAATTGGCTCGCTGCCAAGTCTTAGTGGGAAGGACCGGGACTATACAACGGTATACGTCCAACATAAAACTCTATTTGATCTTTAACTAACTGAAAGTAGATTGAGGGGGGGGGGCAGGAAAAAAGTTAAAAAGACGTATTAAACTCACGGCAGAACGAGTTTATAGTCGTCGCCAACGGAAAGGCGGGAGGGTACTGTATATCTCACTTTAAGCTGTGTACGTGCACATGTCTTCGATTTGAATGCTTGCCTGATAACGTCTCTAATAGCGCAGTGGTTAGCGGCCTGCTACAAATCTTTTGCTCGCAGGTTCGATTCCGGCGAGAGACAGAAATTTGTAAATTTGGCACCCACTATATAAAGAATTTCCACATGTAAGTTGTAGTTTGATCTCAGAACACAGTGTATTACCCAAATTTCGCCGAAACAGAATGAGACTACAAAAACAACGTAATGTAACAAAATATAGCCCCTACTTATATGATGTCTGTGGAGAACCTAGAACGCCATAAGAGACATAGAGAAATATATGTTCTACACTCACCTATAATTCACATTATTGCAAATATTTGATACATTTCAGCATATTTGTTTACCGTTTACGAGATTCGTACTTGAAACGCACTTTTTTTATCGAAAGATGCCGACCCAGATAGTTCATAAAAAACGAGCGCATACGCCTATCTTACATACGAGATTATACGATCGATAAGGAAGATTACCAAGTTCGGTTAGGTGTTCGAAAATGTGAAGGGATACTGTAGCTTTGGTTTTCTTCTGTGTTGGTAAAACAATCAATAACATAGATTACGAGGTTCGGTTAAAGTCGACGTTCAGAAAAAACAAAGATTACTGTAGTTTCAGTTTTCTTGTGTGTTGGTGAAACAATCCATAACATTGATAACGAAGTTCGGTTAAAGTCGACGTTCAGAAACAACAAAGTATACTGTAGTTTTAGTTTTCTTCTGTGTTTGAAAAATGTATGAAGAAGTTGAAACTGTACTATCAAGAAGAGAAATCACAAAGTTCGGTTAGCGTCGGCGTTCGAAAACCCCAAAGAGTACTGTAGTTTTAGTTTTCTTCGGTGTCGGAAAAGTAGCGGAAACTCGATACTGTACTATCAACAACAGATATACCATAGCCATAAAACAACGTGCTTTTTAGTTTTTTCAGCGTTGCCGATCACGTGGAAATTCTTAGGTTAAGTAAAAAAAGAAGAATGAACTAATGGCCGGGTAACCAAATCTATGTAGTTTGATCTGTAGAATGCGGCACATAATCAATGGAAAGCAGCTGGAGCAAACTACAGACACAGCATAATAAAGGAACAGATGACGTTTCAACTTAAATTCCCAGAGCGACCACTATACTGTTTGTTAGTGAAACACATCAAAATTCGGTAACGTGAACTGTACAACTGCTGATATTAGAAAGTTGATTTGAATGTAGATAAAATTATAAATGCGTGTTAACATCTCACCTGAGCTTACCACTCAAAAACTTCTTAATGATCTCACACGTCCCACGTGACTCTTACATGAACTAACGTTTCTAAAAAAAACCTCTCCAACCTGACGTATACTGTTCAATTGCACAGGCACGTGAAAGATGTTAAACAGTGAACGTGTGATGCCAAAGTGAATGATCCCTCATTAGAAAGCTAACTGTACGTAACTACTCAATTCACTTCTAGTATAACGGACCGGTTTTTGTGCTGCAATATACTCTGTACAAAATACTTCGTAACCCAGAACATCGATCACAATCTACCATTTTTGACCCAAATTTTCTCGCACAAAAGTGCAGAATCGTATACTTTTATCGTATTGGAATTTCCATACTACTAGAAGTAAATTGATTAGTCAAGTAAAGTAAGAGTTCTAATGAGGAATCGTGCACTTTATCATTGCACGTTTCTGAGTTCAGCTGTGTTTAGCATGTTGCCATGATTGTGCAATTGACTAACAGTATATATCGCGTTACTTGTATCCTGGCGGTATGTAACAGCAGAAATAGCGTATGTTTGAGGAGACGCAGGGGTTGTGAGTGAAAGGCTGGGATGTACGTGAATACCACCTTTTCACGTGACAATACCACCTTTTCACGTGACCATTCCGTGAACGTGAACTTAATGTGGAATGTTTGTACTTCTAATCTAGCATTTTTGACCCAAATTTCTCGCCTGAAAAAGTGCAGAATCGTATACTTTTATCGTATGAATAGGTGGGAGATTTTCGGCTCGATAAACAAAATCGAGAAAACCGAAAACGCGAAAATGCGACAGCGGAACGCCGCTATCTTGCGCTTTTTCTACCGAAAATGTACTTTCGAGGTCTTCGTATATAGTGTTCACCTATGCGAACGAAAACAGAGATACAAGGCGCAACACGGGGGGTCAAAGGGGACCGAAAGGAAAATTCATACTATAGTGATAATAATAAACTTTATCAGTACAGTTTTGGACAAACATGGAATCGCGATCTTAACGATTTGAAGTGATATTCGAAAAAACGAAGAAGAACTGGAGTATACATAAAGTGGCTGATATGTTGCTACTCATGAGACTCTATCATGAACGGATCTAGTTCTAAACGGTACACAGGATGGATTAATTTTAAAGGGGGGCAGAAAGGAAAGCTAGTTCAGGTACCCCGGGGTACCTCAATATAACGTTGCGCGCGATACAAGGCGCAAGAAGAGGGGGGGGGGGCGACTAGTAACATGTTTTTGAATATTTATTCAACGCATTCATGTACTCGACACATAGTACACACATGAACTAATGTATACATGGTGTTCTTTCAACTTTTTGCTTTATGTGCTTTTTGAACGTGAAAGGGCCAAGGTTCAGAGCGCGAAGAAACAATGTTAGAATTGATGTGAAGTTGATGTTATGGCAATATGTGGATAACAATTGAGGTAACGTGTATACTAAAAGCTGATTGAATAGTCACGTAAATTTGACAATATAATAAGGCAATGTGTACTTTGTCATTGCACGTTTTTGAGTTCTGCTGTGTTTAACATGTATCACGTGACTGTCCAATTGACTAGCAGTAAAATAGATTGAGGTGTGAACTCTTCTCTTTCCCGTTCCACTTTAAAGTTGCTACTTCAGGCAAAAGTATTTTGGTCGCGTAAATCAATATATAGTGAGTATTAATATGGCAATATTGCATGCGAATGAATTAATATAACTACCGGAATCAAAGTACAAAACTCGCCCATTCTGACAAAATTTGGCTAATCTGATAAATACCGAGAGATGAATGATGTTCAGAGTGAATTCGCATTACTGAGATTGACAATTGATGCCGACCCAAACATTGGATACGTAATGATTACAGTAAAAAGAGAAAGAGAGAAGAAGAAGAAAGAAAGATAGAGATCGAGAGAGAGAGAGAGAGAGAGAGAGAGAGAGAGAGAGGAGAGAGGAGAGAACGCGAACGGCAAAGAAGAGTAGACTTCACAAACATAAGTTGTAATAAGATCACTAAGGCACATAAAAACAATACACAATATTCAGGTTAAATACAGCAAAAAAATCAAGAAAATGGCTATTTCTTATACCAAATTGAAAAGCAAGCACTAGATGAGGAAGTAATATTGATAATGGCTCACTTCTCATAAAAAGGGCTATATTGAGCTGATGTTACATATTTCCACATAGTTAATACACAATATTGACAGCTTGGCACCTGGCGGTACTTACACCGTGTTTAGTTTTTACATTCTTCAGTCAACAACTCACATGCACGTATATGACGTGACACTAATCTTGCCTATCATGGGGTATAAAATAGGTTTTCCAAGAATTTTTTTTGTGGAAATCCATTGAACGTATGTAATCTCGATTTCACCGTTTGTTGATGTAGTTCTACATGGTCAATGAATTATTATTTATGTATATACCTCATCCTCCGTCTCTCTTTCTACACACTATTTCGCAGAGCCTGCAACTACGCGGTGCTAACACCATGATTAGTCTTTACGTTCTTTAGTCAACAACTCTCTTACACGTGTTATGACGTGTTAGTAATCTTATTTCTGCAGAAATACTCCGATGATTGGGCGAGATCGTGCGTCTCGCATACCTGTAACTCAGCAGTGCTTAAATATTAGTTTTTGTTTACTAAAATATTAGTTTTGGTTTAGTCATTAGTTACACACATTATTGGATGGCAGGCCGTATTCAGTAGTTTTTATGTTGTTTGGTCTACAAATATGTTTCACTCACTTGTTATGACGTGATACTAATCGCCATTGTAGCTTAGCAGACTTATCCCGACGCATTGATCCTATCCTGCGTCTCTTTTTCTACACACTATCTCTACATGGCGTATCAGAGATAAAACTGTTAATTTTGTATTTAAAGAAGGACGATTATATGGTCCAATGGCAAAGCTTCAGTCCTTTAAACTGCAAAACATTTTTCAATTACAGTTTAAACGATCGTTGACACGGGATTGGTCCATATAATCGTCCTACTTTAATGCTGAATGTCTAGAAGCTTCTGAATTCAGATCGAACTTGAATTTAGAGAATAAGGTCGAAAGATCAGGTGAAAACTAAAAGTTTTAGCGATCAGGTCAGAAAAACCCTATAAATTTCGCAGAAACTCAAACCGTTTTGTTCAAAAACTGATGTTTTCTTCTAGATAACCGACTTTTTTGAGATTGTCGAAGAGTTTCAGTTTCTGTTTCGATCTATCAACTCAAAATAACAGCCATACGTTCAAAGCCGCCGTTTAAAAAAGTTGTATTACGGGTGTTAGCTTACAAAAACTACTCGAATACTTTAAAAGTAGTCAAACTTCAGTGGCAAATTCTTGTTTTGACAAACTGTTTGAGTGGCACCCTTCACTGAGCACATAATGCTACTTAGGGGAAGTTCTCCGAATAGAGAGAAAAATATCACAAAACTATCTGCTCTACAGGGATTTTTTGGTTTTTAATGCGAAGTCATCAGGTTTCACATGGGATTCTAAGTGAGATCATTGAGAAGAATGTAGTCTAGTTGGTTCCTTCGCGTACTTCAGGGTTGAATAAAGTCAAACTCGCAACTCGAAAACTCAAAAACTCGATTCTTCTCAAAACTCGAAAACTCGAAAACTCGAAAACTGCATAACTCGAAAACTCAAAATGTCCCCAAACTCGATAACTTGAAAACTATTCAAACGAGTCCTTTCCAGTTATAATACTGATCTTACAATAACTGGTGAAACATATTAATATGAATACAGAATCGAAAATATTGTTAAAAATACCAACAGATCTAAAATATTGTTCAAAATACCAACCTTGGTCAGTCGATCAAACTACAATTCTTTTGATGACCCTCAACCATGAACCACTTTCGCTCTTTTCTACGACTTTCAACGTTATTTGGGGCAATGAAAACTTATTAATATAATTTATTTGTTAACAAATACTTGCAGACTAAGATCAAACTAGAAATCAGATTAGATGACCCCTATGTCATGACAGATTGGATGAAATTTGGAAATTTGACAGCCTACTTTCGCTCTTTTCCACGACCTTTACCGTTATTAAGGGCAATAAACCACGTTATAATAAGGTTTACCTGTAAAAGAACCAGGAATATAGGAAGTTCAATTAGCCGAGGTCGCGACATCCCGCGATAGCGGTACATCTAGTTAACCTCCAGTATCATAGCTGCCCTGACCGGGCTATGTCTCAACTTCTTTTGTTACAAATATCACGGATTATTGGACTAATTTTGAAATTTCTCTCAAAAAATAGTTTCAAACCATTTTATCGAACCCATTCTGTTCAAACTCTTGAAATATGTCATTAAAATAACGTATTTTTGTTCAATAATTATACAAATGTGCGACTCTGATATTTACTTTATTGAAAACATATGAACTTCAATAGCCTAACCAACCTTCTTTTCAAATCTAAGTTTAAGATTTTTCGAAAAGAGGATTACCTTAACGACTGCTTATTTTTTTCTGTAACATATTCAATGTTTCACCCACACTTTTTTTGTCAGCGTAGACCATTACACCGTAAGGTAATCCTAGATTCCCTTACGGATCTGCGAATTACGGTAACTTAGTCATCCAACTTAGGTAAAACTCTAGTTGCAGTTGTTTAAGTTTTCTCAATACTATCATGTTTCTATAATAAAACTTGTCAACATTTTTTATTTTTCAGTCTTTCGAGTATGCTCGCTTGCCCGGTTTGCCGCAAATCGTACGGTAAGCATTTCTCTTTTGAGTTTTCGTTCTAATCTGATTTCTGTCTATGAATTTAATCATAAATAGTTGACACTTTCTCTTCCTTCCTTTTTGTTTCTATCTCTATCTCTCTCTGTTTCTATCTCTCCCTCTACCTCTTTCTTTTCTCTCCTCTCTCCTCTCTACATTCAACAACAACCACAAAAGGTGTGAAACATTTCAGGACTCCACAACATAAAAACGTAAACACTAGTTCTCCACGTTTTTTCTAAATATTGATGTCAATAAAAATGATTATGATAATAATTGAAATAATAATATTATTTCTTCTAGTACATTTTCAGATGCTTCTCGCCATCGACCCATGGTTGGAATATGTGGTCACACCATCTGTATCGAGTGTCGAGCTTCCCTGTAAGTTTAACTTTTAAACTTACAAAACCTACAAATCTTACAAAATGTAAACTAATCGTTGGAAAATCCCTCTTATTTCTCGCGCTTGCTTTCTTTCTACCTCTACTTTCTATCACTATCCCTATTTTTGTTTTCCATGTATGCAACGTTTTAGGAGAACCTAGAGAAACTTTCATAGATAAATTTGTGTACTCCGATTCGTCACTTTGTTTCATCCGTTTCGTCACTTTATTGTAAATCGTACAATTACATGATATCAATATCAACCGTATATGGAATTTGATTATCAAACATGAAGGGCCACAGTATACTAGAAGTAAATTTAATAGTCACGTAAAGTTAGCATTCTAATGAGGCATTGTGCGCTTTGTCCCATTGCACGTTTCTTGATGTGTTTGAAAGTTTTCACGTGACTGTGTAATTTACTAAACGTATAGTGCTGTTAATTTTTGGCGGAAGTTTCAAATTGCACTTTTTTTCATGCAAGGCGAGGAGAATATTCGATAAGTGGAACTGAATGATGATAGTCAAGTAGTACACGCTGTTTTCTGTGGACCAGAACCGAGAATGAACCAAAATTATGATTCTGAATTTTATACTTTTATAAATATATTGATTTTTCAGGATCACGAAGGCGTGCCCCGTATCCGACAAATGCTACTTCTTGCCGAGTTCCTTCATTCTCTCCACTACAAACTACAAGATCATGCGTGAGTGAAAAACTGGCTTTATCAGAAAAAAAAACACTTCTAACTTTTTGTTAAAAACGTCAAGTCACGGTTTTCTCTGTAAGATTTTGACCTACCAAACAACCCTAGCCTTTTTTGGGAGTTTTCAACAGTTCTACAACTTTAAACGTCAAAATCAGCACAATCGCAACACTGTTCTACTGTCATTGTTGCTATTCAGTACTTGGCTCATTTATATAATTTCATTGTCTTAAAACATCCCTCTTATAATATTATGTTGAAACAATTTTTTATTTAATATTTCCAGAGATCGTTGAAGAACGGCAAGCAGACATCAAGGCGGCGCGGATCGCCAAACAAGGTATAGTATACTGGGTGCCAAATTTATAAATTTCCGTCTCTCGCCGGAATCGAACTAGCGAGCGAAAGATTTGTAGCACGGGGCTAACCACTGCGCTATTGGAGTACATGACGAGCCTGTTTCGGAATCGGAGACATATGTGCGTACACAGCGGCAAACGAGATATACAGTAGACTTTCGCCTTTCCGTTGACGACGAATATATAGTCATTTTCATCCCTACGTGTAATGTAACGAGCAACTCTTGAGATCTATATACTCCGTTCCACCAATCAGTGACTTTCTACAGTAATCTTTCGAATCTTCAAGGCAATTTATTCAATCAACAAACAGACTTTTAGCTTCACTGTTTTCTGTGCCTGTAGTAACCCCTGTATAAAACAGAATCACAAAGTTCAAACTATCTATAATATCTACAAGATATGAATAATGTACTTGAAAGATTTACAATCTTACTGTAGAGGGCTATCGTTGCGTGAAACAGACTGTAGTTAACTGATTTCATGTACTTTCTCGTAGGTCAGAGATACATGAGAAGTACGTGAAAAGTGGATACTTCAGTCGTTCCTTCTTCTTTCTATGATTTTTAGCGGAAGGCACTAATCTATGGGTTCAATCCAGTCCAGAATTTGAAGTTTATTCAAAATTTGGACTTTCCAAATGCCAACTTAAACAATTCTATAATTGACAGCTGTTTTTGAGTCAAATTGCAGCAAATACAATTTTGCGGAACGCGCGCGCAAGCTGCGCGATTGGTCGGTGCAATAGGAAAACAACTAAAATCTGACTTTCCGATTGAAGTAAGAGGAATCATATAACAAAGTCTTTGCCGCGCCAAATTAAAGAGAGACAGAAAGGAAAGTTAAAATAAAATACCTTATCAAGAGAAACCGATAAGTATGACTTTTAATTCAAACTAACGAACCTAATTTGCATACAGTTGACACGTGTTTGCCTGTTTTGGCGCACGCAACATTATATTTAGGTACCCCGGGGTACCTAAACTCGTTTCCCTTTCTGCCCCCTTTAACAATGTATGTAACTTAACGTTTCCAGAACGCGCGCGTAAGCTGCGCGAGTTGGACGCGCACGTTTCTGCGGAAATCGTGAGCGACAACGAGAAAATCGCTCTGAGAAAACGAAAACTGGAAGAAGAGATGAAGTTGACCGAGGAGGGAATAAAAGCATGTGAAGAGGAGAGAAAAAGGGAGGAGATGATGAAACAGGAAATGGTCAGTTATATCGTTTAGTTTTTAGTTTTTTTTTCTAAGAAGGGAAAATGTCAGTTTTATGTAAATTTGCAAAAAATTTATCATCACGAAGTTTATCTTGGAATAAGGCTGTACCACCCGTAATTCAAAAAAGTGAAGCTTGTGAAGAGGAAAGAAAGAAGGAGGAGATTCTTATAGCTCTTATTTTTGTGAGCACTGAGCGAATGACAAACGTACTTTTTGAGTTTGTATTTACGCTGAGCAATGAAGCTCACAGTTTAAATTGAGTTAACGAAGCTGTAAAGTTAAGCCTTGTTATAATTATCATGAAAATGAAAAATATTATATTTATATGTAATTGATTATTGGATTCGTCACCAGAGTTCGAGATCATAAGTTTTCAATTTGTCAGCGTAAGTTGTTAGAGTCTTGCCGAAGTATGGACGATAAATTCGTGATTTTCCGGCAGTTCCAAAACCAAAATTAAAAACCCATTCGTTTTTCAGCAGAAAAAGTTGGATTCGCTGCCAAAATGCTCGAACTGCAATGATAGAATGCAACCCTGGCTAGTTATGTGCTGTGTTACCTGCTCGGAAGGAATGGGAACTAAGAAGGGAAAGACAACTATAGTCGATATGGAGAAGGTAGTGTTTATTCACCTTTTATAGTATATTTATTGAAACAAGGATTTATAAGAAATGTATGAAGAAGGAAGTAAAGAAAAAGAGATGAAAAAGGATGAAAAACCAACTATCGTTTCCGTTTTCAGGTCGAATGAATATTGAATATACGAGAGCGTTTTCCATGACCTTAATTTTCAGCTTCACAACAGCCTCCGCAAAGTTTGTTGGGTTACTGTAGGAGTCTCAGTAGGAATGGTGTAAACTATAACTATTGAAACCTTTCAAGTTTGATCATAAATCCTTTCTAACGTTACAATTTTTCCTAGCATTTGATATCGAATGAGCTTTGATTTACAAAAACATCGAATTCAGGTAGAGAAGTCGCAAATTTGTGGAGAATGTATTCTGAACTCGCATCACAAGAAGCACAATTTCGCGCCCATCATGAAGTTGAAGGTTGGTTTAGTCTCTGTTCACCAAATGTATAAAAACTATATGTGAACTAGAATGAAGCAAATTGGAATAAAGTAATTACATAAATGAATGAATGGACTATGATGATTACGTTCCTCTTATACTAGAAGTAAATTGAATGGTCACGTAAAGTCAGTATTCTAATGAGGCATCGTTCACTTTGTCATTGCACGTTTCTGAGTTCTGCTGTGTTTAACATGTTTCACGTGACTGAGCAATTAACTACTAGTATACAAAAGTGTCCAAATTTGCACCTCCAAATAAGAAATGCAGACTACTGTAATCAATGGTTCGTATTCTGCTCAGGAAAGAAATGTTGTGAGAAAAATGGCAACTTGTTCTGTACACGACTCAGTGATTCTTCTCAGTTTCTGCAGAAAAAAGTATTGAACCGTGTGATTGACTTTGGTGAAGTTTCACAATACCAAAACTACAATTGTTACTATTACTATTATTATAACATTTTTGTAACTATTTTCCTGATATATTCAGCTCTCTTCCCGGGTCGAAGAACGTTGCAAGGTCCACCTCGATCAAGTGAAGAAACTCGACTGGCGAAGCACCATTTTCAAGCCGCAGCTGATTGTGAGTTCTGACTTTTTCAACATGAGAAATATAATTCAATACATTATACACTGAATTGGGGGGATATTTAGCAATTCACATCAATCCAAGCTATTTGACAAACTACCATACACGGTATATACCCTTACTTATAAACGTGTTTGGCTGAGTAGTGGGAGGTACAAATTATGATTAGTAAGAAAATCGTTTACTTGTTGAGGTCTATGAAGCAATCATTTTTGGCTTTCGAATCACAAATTGTGAAAGATTAATTGTGTTATTTCATACTTCGAAAAAAAATGAATCATTCTCCTCTTTAGGAAATCCAGCGACAGTGCGTGAATTGGTTGAATTCTGGTTTCTGTCGGTTTCATTTATTCAATAAACAATTGATAATCAGTACATAATCAATTAATAATCAACCGGTAATCAATCAATCAATAATAAATAATTTGATCTCTCTCCAGAATATCCAGCGTCAGTGCGTGGACGCTGTGAGTGCGCGATCGATCGACGACTGTGACGTCATCATTGATTCCCTGATCAGAAACTGCGAAATGGTGATGACCATCCATGCCGAAAAGGAACAGGCACTGAATGAGACCACCAAGAGAATTATGGTAAGTTCACTAGTGAATATTTGCGTGAAACGTGAAAACGTGAGAAAACTGTTGAGAAAAACGGGCCTGAATGAGACCACCAAGAGAATTATGGTAAGTTCACTAGTGAATATTTGCGTGAAACGTGAAAACGTGAGAAAACTGTTGAGAAAAACGGGCCTGAATGAGACCACCAAGAGAATTATGGTAAGTTCACTAGTGAATATTTGCGTGAAACGTGAAAACGTGAGAAAACTGTTGAGAAAAACGGGCCTGAATGAGACCACCAAGAGAATTATGGTAAGTTCACTAGTGAATATTTGCGTGAAACGTGAAAACGTGAGAAAACTGTTGAGAAAAACGGGCCTGAATGAGACCACCAAGAGAATTATGGTAAGTTCACTAGTGAATATTCGGGTGAACCGTGAAAACGTGAGAAAACTGTTGAGAAAAACGGGCCTGAATGAGACCACCAAGAGAATTATGGTAAGTTCACTAGTGAATATTCGGGTGAACCGTGAAAACGTGAGAAAACTGTTGAGAAAAACGGGCCTGAATGAGACCACCAAGAGAAATATGGTGAGTTCACTAGTAAATGTCTACGTGAAACGTGAACGCACGTGTAAGATTCGAGATGTGTTGAACCTTGACATCGAATTCGTCTTAACTATACTATTGAGAAAAACGGGCCTGAATGAGACCACCAAGAGGATCATGGTAAGTTCACTAGTAAATAATCACGAGAAACGTGAAAACACGTGTGTTTCATGTTTACCTCTCGTTCTCTCTCTTTCTCTCTCTTTCTCTCTCTTTCTCTCTCTTTTTCTCTTGCTTCTCTCTCTTGCTTCTCTCTTTCTCTCTCTTTCTCTCTCTCTCTCTCTGTAAATTTCCATCTTTTCAGGATCTGATAAACGCTAATATCAGTATCAAAGTGGAGAAGCAGGAGGAAGAGGGTGACTCGAAGAACGACAGTATCACCGTCATTCAGGTCAGATGACGTCATCAACTTATTGTAGTAAACGCCAATTCTCTAACAACCTTACGTAGGTGTAGTGGAGTGGGATATTCACTAGTAGATTTAGTGAGGTGGTATATTTTAGGCTTGTCTTGTTGAACGGAAGGAAACATCACTATACTAGAACTCAATTGAATAGTCACGTAAAATTAGCATTCTAATGAGGCATCGTGAACTTATTCATTGCACGTTTCTGAGTTCTGCTGTGTTTAACATGTTTCACGTGACTGAGCAATTGACTGATAGTACATTTGAGTATTTGTCCTGCGGGTCACTAGCTCACAGTAAATGTAATGTAACATCATTATTCATTCAATGACATGAATCAAAAATCATTAATGATCTAAACCATTGAAAATCTAGACCTCATCAATCGATAACTAAAAACACGCTTTATGAGAAAAATCCAAGTTCTTCAATTTGAAGGAGTTCGTCGCCACGCCACGACCAAAATCCCGGAAACGGCCCGCGTTCGCAGATCGAACGGTGAGCATTATCATACTTTTGTCTTCCTCTTTTCTCTCTCTCTCTCTCTCCCTCTCTTTCTCTCTCCCTCTCTCTCTCTCTCTCTCTCTTTCCGTTCCTCTCACTATCTTTTTCCCAGTATGATCACTTTCAGTCAGTTTTAATGACGTGAAAAGGTTTGAAAGGTTTGACCAAAAACCAAAAAGGTTTGAAAAACAATCTCTTCCTCTCTATTCACCACTCCTTTTCTTTTTCTTTCTCTTTCCTCTATCTCTCTTCCCCTCTCTCTGTCTCCCCTGTATTCCTTCCTCTTTTATTTCTCTCTCTCTCTAGCTGTCTCTACCTGACGTTGTACCCTCTTTCTCTTATACCACATAAAATACATACAAACTGCTTTTATACTTAAGATTTGTAGACAACGTATCGATTTTCTTTCAGAACACCCACGGAACAAAAAGACTCCGCTCAACGGAACCCGGACCTTCCAGGCGGCAGGAGATTTCTGATGATGACGTCATTGTTATTGATTAAATATCACTATCGACTGATATTCAATCAATATTTTCGAATAGAAATTTTCTGAGTGTAGTTGATGTGGTTCAGTTCTGTTGTGTTTGTTGTTTGATCTCGTAATAGCCGCGTAGTTCATGTTTACTAGTGATTGTCATAATAAGTATTAGTTCTCTTAATCAAGTGATATTTGTACGGTCATATATTGCCTTCTACTATTCATCTATACGTGTAATTCGTTTAATAATCGAGTTAATTTTATCACTTTTGGTAAAGTAGTTCATATACTCGACAATTTTGTTTATTTTGCCCCGGATACTTTTTGAATACGGTTAGCTGTATCTGTTTAGCATAGTGACTGTTTTGAGTTTTGTTACATTAACTGCAATGAAAGGTGTTTGTGTAAAAAGTTACAGAAATGAAACATAATCAATCATTGCTGTGTCTTTCAATAACAACTATTTGAAGATGGACGATTATATGGTCTAATCGCAACGATACAGTCCTTTAAACTGCAATACATTTTTCAATTGCAGTTCAAAGGACCTTTGACACGACATTGGTTCACATAATAGTCTTTTTTTGACAGTATGCAACAAATAAAAGTGAAGATTCAGATATTTTCTAGAAACAATGAAACTCACAGAGTACGAGGCAAGGAAGTGCAGAACACTACAAATTAATTTAAATATTTATGTTATTGATTTTAAGAAAATATATGTATGTCATATGGACGTTCTGAATATTATAGTTATATCAATGTGTTCAGTAAAACATGAACTCAAAAATTTTGTGTAATTTTATTCATCAAATATAATCATTTGAAAGTGTTGGTCAATTAGATACTTTGCGTGGTTTTCAACGTTTATAGTTCAAATGTGAATCCTATTCTGTAAATGCTCTATTGTTCCCACCAATCCCGCTGGCAGCGTGCCAATGCACTTACATGCTAGTTTTTTCATAATGCTGGAGTTTTTCGAGAACTGGTAAACTTCTGTCAGAAGCTTTTCACCCTTGTTAGCAAACACGTAAATGAAACAACTTTCGGGAAATTCCATGTTTGCTCCAAGAAATAGTCATCAGAAAATAGTGGCAGGATGCCAACGAGTCTCAGTGGGAATGAAAACCCCTAGACTTTTTCAATCTATTTCTCCAACATTTCCAAGCTACGTTGAAATGTTTTGCATGTAATCTTAAACGTGGGCGCAAACTAACTTGATCGCCTTGCCCTTTGCACTTCATCAAATTTTGTCGTTTTTAATCTATAGTCGTCGCCAACGGAAAGGCGGGAGGGTACTGTATATCTCACTTTACGCTGTGTACGCACACATTTGTTCTATTCCGAAACGTGGCCGTTACGTACTCCAATAGCGCAGTGGTTAACGGGCGGCTACGAATCTTTTGCTCGCAGGTTCAATTCCGGTGAGAGGCAAAAATGTACAAATTTGGCACCTACTATATCTTATACCGGATCTACTAGCCATTTCTTCCCTGTAGTTCTACTAGTAATCTGAGCAACTTCACAATAACAAGTGAGTCACGCCACTACGTTGCCTCCAACCATTCAAGACTATAGGAGGCTCATAAGGTAGGACCAAACGTGTAACTTTTTCCACACGAAAAACATAGGATTTGCATGAACTTTTCGATCTACGTCGTGATAAGAGTGAAAAATCTTCAACAGAAGTTCATCTATTTATCTAATATTTTTGAATGTTAAAAATGCCCTGAACATTTCAATTGCACGCTGTCAAAGCTCACTTAGAATGCTCAGAAACATTAACGCAAATTCTCTGCGATCGGCCAGCTTCACAGGCGAAATAGCATATAGTAGGTGCAAAATTCATAAATCTGTGTCTCTCGCCAGAATCGAACCTGCGAGAAAATTATTCGTAGCCAGGCTTCAACCACTGCGCTACGAGAACCAGTGGCGATCGTGCTTTGAAACGGAGAAACACACAGCGGAAATTGAGATATACAGTACCCTTCCTGTTTTCCGTTGGCGATGACTATATGGGATCAATAACGCCTTAGTCAGTCTAATACATTATGCATCTCTTCTCTGACCTACCACTCTCTTCAAGGCGAATAATAATTGGAGCTTCGGATTACACTAGGTCGTTACGGTATCTTTCACTTCCTGCTGTGTGATGCTGCGTGGGTATTATGATTTCCCTACCAACTGTACTGTGCTCAGTCACGTAAACAATTGGTGTCACTCCACTTAGCTCTCAGTAAAATTAAAGGATCGGGTTACTGTAGTTGCCTACGCAATCGGCAGTTCAGCTACTTACTGCAAGATAAGCGAGGACACTGTAGCGATCAGAGAAGACGTAATTCGTACAATTAATTCAGTATTTGAGATTCTGAGCTGAAATTAGAGTTCGGAAGCGATTTCACAATTTTTGTTTGGTGTAGTACCACATATATCACACACCACTCCCAAGTTTACTTCGGTAGATCACCGATCAGGGATACGGTAGCGATTAGGAAACACGTAGTTCGTACAGTCAAATAATGAAGAGCTTGCGAAATTGTAGTTCTAGACACTTACTTTGAGCTGAAAATAGAGATTGAGGGCGATTTCTCAATCTTGTTTGGTGAAACACCGCCTATACTAGAAACCAACCGAATAGTCACGTGAAGTTAGCATTCGAATGAGGCATCCGTGCACTTTGTCATTGCACGTTTCTGAGTTGTGCTGTGTTTAACATGTTTCACATGACTGTGTGATTGGCTCACAGTATGCGAGTCGCTCTTCCCGAGCACGTCTATACGATGTATGGACGTGATGTACGTATCCCATCTCGATGTGTTTTTAGTTTGTTCGATTGTTTATCTCAAATTTTCAACTCCCTATATGCTCCCAAGTGTACTTTGGTAGAGCGGAGATGAGGTATAAGTTAGAAAAGGAGAAATTCGTACAGTAATATATTGAAGTGTTTGCGAAACCGTAGTTCTAGAGACTTATTTAGGCTCTCAACATAGACATTGGGAGCGATTTCACAATTTGGTTCGATGAAATACCACTAAATCATACACCAATCCCTTTTCACTTCGATACGGTAAGGATTAAGAAATATCATAGAAAATAGAATTCATCAGAGCGCTTGCAAAATCGTAGTTTTAGAGACTTAGTTTCAGCTCGAAATATACTTTGAATGTAATTTCCTGACCAGGACAATTGGAGTATGGACTATAGTTCGCAGAGGACCACTTTCAGACCTGTTTTCAGAAAAGGTACATCGTAGAGTATTTCACAATCGGTGAAGCAACGACCAGAACTCTGACGTGATGTATTCGCAATTTTCCTGAAAAAGTAATGGGTTCAAAGGATTGAGCGATTGATGAATTGATATGAGTTTCTCATGAGAATCTTATAAGCATCTCATGAGCTACTCGTGAACTTCTTATATTGTTGTATAGCAATCAATGGAATTTCATGAGATGTTTGTGAGATCTTGCTCATGAGGTATCTCGTGAGTTTGTTGAGGGATTGCTAGCGGGCCAGAGAAGATTGCCTTTGCGCAAGGACCACACACAAATTCGTGAAACGTTTCAGGTTTTTTATTTGTGTTTGGTTCTATGTTTTAGTAAGAAACTAAACGAACCTTCAACTTCAAGATGAGCGCGAAATTGTGCTTCTTGTGGTCCGAGTTTAAAATACATTCTCCGCAAATTGCGATGGGGCATGAACATTTTCACTGTGACGCAATTTGACTTGGTTCATTTACATCCAGATTTATTTTGATTTTTTAGTTTCCCATTGTGTAGTCGCATGTGATAGAAAGTTTTGAAATCATTTTTGCACTTCTATAGGCTATTTTGAGCATACCCCGTACGACGTAAACAATTTGTGCCACAACACCTAGCTTTAAGTCAAATTAAAGGATCGGGTTACTGTAGCTGCCTACGAAATCGGAAGATCAGCTACTTACTGACAGATGAGTAGGAATACGAAAGCGATTAGGAAATACGCAATTCGTACAGTCGAATGTTGAAGCGTTTGTGAAACAGTAGTATTAAATACTTATTTCGAGCTCGAAATAGATGTTGGATGTGGTTTCACAATCTGGTCGGCTGAAATAACACTATACAATACACCTCTCCCAACTGTACTTTGGCAGAGCGAGGTTACGGTAGCCATTAGGAAATACGCAATTCGTACTGTCGAATGTTGAAGCGTTTGTGAAACAGTAGTATTAAATACTTATTTCGAGCTCGAAATAGATGTTGGATGTGGTTTCACAATCTGGTCGGCTGAAATAGCACTATACAACACACCTCTCCCAACTGTACTTTGGCAGAGCGAGGTTACGGTAGCCATTAGGAAATACGCAATTCGTACAGTCAAATGTTGAATCGTTTGTGAAACAGTAGTATTAAATACTTATTTCGAGCTCGAAATAGATGTTGGATGTGGTTTCACAATCTGGTCGGCTGAAATAGCACTATACAACACACCTCTCCCAACTGTATTTTGGCAGAGCGGGGTTACGGTAGCCATTAGAAAATACGCAATTCGTACAGTCGAATGTTGAAGCGTTTGTGAAACAGTAGTATTAAATACTTATTTCGAGCTCGAAATAGATGTTGGATGTGGTTTCACAATCTGGTCGGCTGAAATAGCACTATACAACACACCCCTCCCAACTGTATTTTGGCAGAGCGAGGTTACGGTAGCCATTAGGAAATACGCAATTCGTACAGTCAAATGTTGAAGCGTTCGTGAAAAAAGTACGCTCTTTTCCTTGTGGAAAATTGTACACACATGAAAATGGAACAAACATACACTAGAAGTAAATTGAATAGTTACGTAATGTTAGCATTCTAATGAGGAATCCTGCCCTTTCTCATTGCACGTGCCTGAGTTCTACTGTGTTGAACATGTTTCACGTGACTTTGAGTATAATCTCGTCATTCGGAAGGGAAAGGTCCTTCAAACTAAATATTTTCCATCGCAAGAGGCAAATTTGGTACCCAAACCAAATCACAACCAACTGCCGTGATGCAAGTTTTGTAGCATTTTCATAGTCCATCTGAAAACCGATTCGAAATCTGGCTCAGTTGTAGTCTCACTTATAGTCATGCGAATGCTAGTTATCAGAAGTCACCGAATTTTCGTTGAAGTTTGTTAACAATATAATCCTTCATTCACGTGTTTCGCTTGAAAAAAGAGATTAAACTACAAACACGGCTGGTTCGAGTAACATACACCGTGTATTCCAAGCTTTGGGCTGTCCCAAGCTTTCAGCAAAAAGTAAACATTGTAGCGCGAAGTTTATACACACACCCGAACCTTCCAATTTTGTTCTAATACAAACTTACACTACGTCGAATACATTTGAGCACTTTCTGTTTTAGGGGTGCGACTTGAGTGCGAATGTGGCTAACTTCACCTAACCTAAATGCAACAGACTGACAGCTTTGTAATCATACTGTACGAAGTTCAATAGGAACGAAATTGACTATAGAGTGTTCACACTGTATGTCGTCTGATTTCGCTGTGTCTGTAGTTTGAACTTCTGAACTAAGAGTTTAATCGTGATCAAACTATGAAAACTATTCAGTCCCTCCGGTAGTAGGCGGAATGACCACGTTTTGCTGAGGTTCTAGCCAGACCAGCAGGCATGACTAAACTGTTGATGACTCGAAAACTCCGATTAAAAGTGAGACTACAAAGGCTGCTTTGAATCGGTTTTGCGATGGATTAATGAATTCCGACGAAACTTGCACAGACAAGGCGCTACGTAACGTCTATAGGCTGTGATCTATAGTCGTCGCCAACGGAAAGGCGGGAGGGTACTGTGTATCTCACTTTCCGCTGTGTAAGCACACTTGTTTTCTATTCCACAACATGCCCGTTACGTACTCTAATGGCGCAGTGGTTAGCGGGCGTCTACGAATATTTTGCTCGCAGGTTCGATTTCTGACAGAAATGTATAAATTTGGCACCCACTATAAGCTGAGTGTAGTGTGATCTGTGCACACAGCAGAGAATTAGAATCAGAATCGGCACACTGTGGCATCAAACTACAAACACAGCAGAACAGTACAACATGTCCCGTCGGAGCGTGTTTAGGCTAGGGTGACACCTAGTACATGTAGCGGCTGAAGGATGAGCTCTCTTTGTCAAACATCATTTAGAATCAAATATTTTTCAAACAGAAAAAGCTTAGTTGATTTTTCAACTGAGTTCAACTGAACATTTGAAAATATTCAAATTGAAAAATAATATTTCCTTCAAGGGTTGTTAATTTCGAACACAATAGCAACTTGGAACTCGGAATTTTGGACCTCGGAACCAACGAAACCGAAACTAGGAACTTTTTTTCCACTTTATGAACATACGTTCGGCGTCTACCCCAGACCAAACCTGGAAGTTTAATATTTTTACTGTAGAAGTCGCAGTAGAAATGAAATAGTCTATATGTCGCTTGAGCTTGAGTCTTGCCAACTTCAGCATGGATTATGAATCTACTCTTGAGCCACTCTCCAATTTCCGCCTAATCTGTTCCCTGTAACAGTTTTGAAAGCGGATAAAAGTATTATCAGATTGTAGTTGCATCAAATATGCGAAATGTGAGATTACAAACTGACTCAGACGTTTGGGTACATTGTATTAGTTTTCCTGCTGCAAGTGTCGTGGTCATAGTGTACGAGACTTGGTGGCAATGGAAAAGACTATAGTCGTCGCCAACAAAAAGGCGGGAGGGTACTGTATATCTCCCTTCTCGCTGTGTACGGACACGTTTTCTCGATTCCAAAGCTGGTCGGTTACGTGCTGCTCTCGTGGCGCCGTGGTTAGGGCTTAGCTACAAATCTTTTGCGCGCAAGTTCGATTCCGGCAAGGGACAGAAACTCATAAATTTGCAGAAAATTGCTACTGCTTTTACTGAATACTAGCAAGAACACTGTTCAGGAAACGTATGCTTTTCATTGAGTCGATTTCAGACAATTTCCAGTCAATTTGCCGGTTACTTTTGTAGCGGCCTCAACGAGAAAGTGTGCAGCTCCTAGAGATGGGCAGAGTTTCTTAGCCTGTCTACGCGTCATTGACCTGAATGCTCTCTCGTTTTTGTAGCTGGCCAGTTGCAGAACATTGGCTCTAATCGTTCTGAGCGACATCCCTAGTAGTATTGACACGGTGCCGAAAACTTTGTGGGAAGAAAATCACATACAACGCGGAAGTGTTACAAATGTCAATACTATGATGATTACGGGGTATTTTAGTGCACTATCGGGTCCGGACAGGGGTTTGCGTGGGGGTATGACTAGTTTGTAGTTGGTTCATCTAGTTTTGGTTGATAAGACGTGAACATGGTATAGTATTCGTCATTACCACACAGGCCTTGGCAGTGTGCCAACAAAGGTGTTACGATTTTACAGCGTGTGGACGTTTTTCAAGCATGTGATTACAAAACACCTTATAGTAAAGCCTGTGTTTCCTATTGGATTTATCCTTTCAAAATTCCATTGGCACGCTGCCAAAGTATCAGTTGGAATGTCCTCAGACAATTCCCAGCCAATTGGCCAGCCACTTTTTTTATTGGCTGAACGAGAGAGTGTGCAGGTCAGAGAGACGCAGACTGTCTTAGCATGTCTGCGCGTCATTGACCGGCATGCTCTCTCGTTTTTGTAGCTGGCCAATTGCAGAAAATTGGCGCTAATCGTTCTGAGCTCAGAACGATTGGCGCCAATTCTCTTCGATTGACCAGCTACAAAAGCGAGAGAGCATGCAGGTCAATGAGGCCGCAGACATCTGGGTCTCTCTGACCTGCACACTCTCTCGCTCAGCCAATAAAAAAGTGGCTGGCCAATTGGCTGGGAATTGTCTGAGGCGAGAACTATATGAATAGTTTGTAGTTGGTTCACCTCGTGTTGGTTGATTAGCCTATATGACAGAGTAAAAGAAGCTCGTAAACCTGGTATAGTATTCGTCATTCCCACGGAGATCTTGGCAGCGTGCCAACGAAATTTGTTGACTGTTTTTTTGAACATTTTTACGTTTTCCAATAAAAAGTTCTGATTGGTAGTTCACTCATTACAGCATGTGATTACATCAACCAAAAATAATATTAACTATTTGAAACTAGTTATATAGTTTTCGAATTTCATTGCAGGCTCATTTCCACCATTTAACTGGTTTTAAAAGTTTTAAACTTTCTGGAAATTTTACGTTTCCGATGAAATACATCCATCCGAAATTGCATTCCTTGGAAATTTTCGTTTCAGCTCCTCTAAGCCGTGAGCCCCAATCCGCCAATTTCGTTATTACGTTAGAGAAAACACTACGATTAGCTTTTTGGTCGCTGGTTTTCGAGCTACTGGCAAGTATTGAATTTTTCGAAAAAAGATAGATTGTTACTTATGGAAAAATAAGGTTGTTTTAATGTATACTTGCTTCACTTGTTCGCGTACAGACAGCCATATGAAAATACTCAATAAACTGATTTGGAAAGAAACGTGAAATCTCAGAGAAAGGATTTTGTCACAATGTTTTAGAACTGTTATCTGTTTATCTTGACCAAACTTTGTTGATGGTACCGGAAACATTTAAAACGAATAGTTCAAATGCAGTCCAGCACTTATGAATGAAAAATAAAGAGTTTGCCTGTGCAAACCATCTATGTTTTCTCATGTTCAATAGTAATCAGACTGACGCTAGAGCGCAAAGTTGTTTCTTTTACAAATACTTGCTAAAATCGCATCAACTCTTGCAGACGTGCAAAAACTCTCAACCCTAACTAAACTCGAGCGAACTTAGCAAAAAGTGTAATTTCCAGACTAACTCCTTCGACTTACGTATGTAATCGTGCAGAAAACTTTATTTCACCACGCAAAAACTTGACGTAACCCTGCAAAACACCTCACTAAACCGTGAAAAACTTCCTCTAATCCGTATTGCTCGGCAAGAACCTCGTTAAGATGCTGAGTTGGTCCAAACACGACAAAGAGGTACCATGAGCATACCACCGAAACTTGAATTTAGTTTAAAGGGACCGTTCCTTTTTAATTTGGAGGTCTGAGCTGATTAGTCGATATTTTCAACATTAGAAAACCAAAATCATTCATATAGGTGTCAACTTCCTGTCTTGCTCCGTGTTCTCAAAAATGTGGCGCGACCACGCGCACGTACATACACCGCTGAGTTCACCTACGTACAAAATTTTCAAAATGTCCATGAAATTACAAAACCATATTCAAAACATGGCTAAAATTGCCAATATGAAATCTGTGGAGAAAGATTTGTAGATATCATGAAAACTACAAAACAGTGATATATTAAGGATTGCTGCATTACAGTAACCCAAATCCTGTTGGCTTCTGTTTTGCTCCATAGTAATGTGGTTTTATGAGGTCTCTGTACGTAACGTACGAACTTTCACCGAAAAACATATTAAATGACTTTTTTCATTTTTCAAAAATGACCTACATTGCATACTATAGAGGTACGGTCCCTTTAACCGCGCCAAACCTTGCAAACACTGGTATAGTGGGTGCCAAATTTTTCTGAACTTATGTCTCTCGCCGAAATCGAACCTGCGAGCAGAAGATTCGTAGACGCCCGCTAACCACTGCGCTATTAGAGTACGTAACGGGCTTGTTGTGGAATCGAAGACATGTGTGCGTACACAGCGAAAGTGAGATATACAGTACTCTCTCGCCTTTCCGTGGGCGACGACGATATGGGAAGCGTGACAGTATAGACCGAGCAGGAACCCAGACTTCTCCGTTAGAATTCACACTTCGTGTGAAGACTTGACTCAACCACGCACAAACATATAGCTCTAACAATGTGGTTAGTCGTGTTAAAGTAGGACGATTATGTGAACCAATCCCGACACATCGGTCCTTCAAACTGCAATTTTAAAATGTATTGCAGTTTAAAGGACTGAAGCGTTGGGATTGATCCGCATAATCGTCCTCTTTGAATCGAAAATGAATGAATCCATATCTGAACCTATTCGTGAAAATGTTTGCACGTAACCGTAAATCAGAATCTGCTAACAATATGCGTTCCTGCAAACCTATACTAAATTCGTAAATGATTTGGTAGTGTAAAAAATGTGCAAAAGTCGGTACTAATAAACCGTTAAGGTTAATCAACAACACAGAAATCCGCATCGTGCAAAGTTAGAAACAACCATTCTAACCACGCAGACTATGTACCTAATCGCGCGAAACTTGAAAAAAAAATTGTACTAAACTTTTCAGGCCGATCGAAAGCCTGACCCCACTAAATCTCCACGTTCGAGCAAAACATAGAATTAACCACGCAAAACATTCATCTAATCGTGCAAAAACGTGTACTTAACCGTTAAGGTCAAACTTTATCTTTTAAGACTCCAGTCCGTGCCAAAACGATCAACACACGTCTGACATTCTCAACCTAATCAAGAGGAGTGAGAGAGGAGGAGCTAAATAATACGGACTTACAAGGATCTTCCTAAGCTGGGCAAACCTATATAAACACGTCCGGAGCGGATAAAATCAAACGTTCATTGAACACATTTCCGAGTCAAAATGAACACGACGCTTGTCCTGCTACTTCTGTGTTCCGTCACCACTGCCGAAGGATATTTCTGGCATCGCCTAAGGGAGCACAGCAAAAGGTTTGTACATCTAGGGAAATAGGACCAAACGAGGGATAAAACTTAACGTTTCGCAAAACACGTGAAACGTTTTTGATCAGAAATTGTTCAAACTTGTGAAAAATCCATCGTCAATGGATACTTCTGTCATACTAAGGTAGTACAGCGGAAGGTTTGGGCGTTTGGGGATTTTCTCAAACTAAAACTCTCGTTCAATGTCGGGAAACGCAGCAGAAAGTGTGTGCCTTCGGGGTTGAAGGAGACCAAAATTTTATGAAACACGTTAAAAATGATGAGAGTACGTGAGAAGTGAGAAAACCATCGCAAATGGATATTTGTGGCATTGCCTAAGGAAATATAGCAGAGGGTATGTTCATTTTAAGTTGAAAGAGACTGAAAGTTCATGAAAAATGTGCAAAGTGCACGTTTCTGGTTACTTTTGTGAAAAACGACCCTCACAACATTGTTTCCAGAAATACAGCAAAATAATTTGTCTCTATGTTGAACTTCCGATAAAGTTTTAAGTTGAAAGAGTTCCCAATCGCACTCGACTAGAGCAACAACAACCCAAGCTGTTTCGAGTTTTGCTAATGAGTTTGCCTAGATTTATTATTTCTTCCTCACCCCAATGTTTCAGCCACAACCAGGGTGTCAGCAGTGACTGCTCCCTCATCTCGCTTCCTCTCTTCGTGCAGTGTATTTCTCAGCCGAAACAGATCTCGGCGGCAAAGATCAAACGATATTTCGAGGCTCTTCATCAGACAAACTACAAAATTATGCACAGCGCGTCACAGAACAAATAGTTGCACGTGTGCACGTGAAAAGTGTCACGTGTAGAACTATCCAGAACTTGTTCTCAATTCAACGTATGCGGTTTAGTTTTCCATCGAGTACTTCATTCAAAACGTAGTTTTTTTTTTCTGAAAGAAGTTCTTTCGATATTTTTGGTAGTGACAATATTGAATAGTGATTGTCCTATACTTCGTGTTCTAAAAATTGTAATATAATATTTTGTGATAACACTCTGTCTCACGCAGTGTAATACTATTTGGATTGCTCACGTCGCTCAATGTATAGTCATTCTACGTCATACGTCTAATACAAAACCACTCTGCGTCTCTCCTTACCCGTGATCTCTACCCGTACTCTAGCCATTTGTCTAGCTCATTGTTCTTATTGCAATCATTGTGTTTCCACTATTCAGTTGGTAATTCATCTGTTGTTCATAGTTGTCGTTCGAAAATGATTGTACATGTTTATGTGTGTTAAAACATGTTGTATTCTGAATGAAAGTACAATAAACGTACTCAAAATCTACACATCACCCAGTTACTCTTCATTTCACCCGTTAAAACATGAGAAATGAAAAGACATATAAGTTTTATGTGGTTTGAAGTTCTAATTTATGATTGACTTCACATTACTACTTATGTTTATTGGAATCGGGTTCTGAATGAGAGTAGAATGAACCTTTTCATTTTAACATGTATTATCGAAGGAACTAAAAACACTTGAGAAACGAAATATATCGTAGTAGAAAATTACACTTGTACTGATGTCATGTTTTTTCCGGTCTTATTCTTGATTGATACGTTGAACTAATCTTCTTGTTCACGAGAGCTCAAAAGATAAGTGGCGTGTTTGAAGATAATTCAAGATATTCACAACCTGCAATTGCAAAGTGCACGTTGCCTAATTAGAATGCTAAATTTGCGTGATTATTCAATTAACTTCTACTATAACATGAGTTTGCTACGACGCCTAGATCCGAAAATTTTACACGCATCAAAGCATGTGAGTCAGGTCTTTAATCTTCAACTTCATTTACTAAAAACAAATACCAAATACAGTTTGATAATACGTTGAATCGGCTTGAACACTGAGTCTGAGACAGGGAACAGCTCAGACTAAAAATAGGGATATTATATGTTAAGAAGCAGATTCATAAGCGGCGATGATATTTGCAAAACTTCCTAGCGCTGTAATAATCTTTTCTGGCCGTACTCCGTGTAGCCGTATATAGTCGTCGCCAACGGAAAGGTGGAAGGGTACTGTATATCTAACTTTCAGCTGTGTACGCACACATGTCACCGATTCCAAAGCTTGCTGGTTCTGTGCATTAGTAGCGCAGTGGTTATAGCGCTCTGCTACGAATATTTTGCTCGCAGGTTCGATTCCGGCGAGAGACAAAAGTTTATAAATTTGGCACCCACTATAGTCTAGTCCCCACCTCTGACAAATTTGAGTGACGAAATATGTACAATCAGATGGATATCTCTTAACTGGATCTCATTTTCGTCATATACTCAAGCCTCCTCAAGTTCATCTCCAAGTCTCATGTGGAGAAAAAAAAACAAAGTTCAAAGTCTTGCCAAGATATTTTAGATTAAACAGATTCATAATGTAACTGTATGTAGTTATAGGTGCGTTGGTGGGCGTGGCCTAATTGTATTCGGTTTAGCTTCGAAGAGTACCCTGCAGGCCTGTTGTGTGCGTTTGTACGAGTGTCAAACTCAATTCAAATATCCAGCAGGTTTCAAGGAGATTAAAAGCGCCTGGTGAGCCTATTTTGAAAACCTGGGCTGATGACGCTCCACTCAAGCGCCACGAGATTCCTCTAATACTAATTAAAAAGCGCTGAATCGCATTAAGATAAAAAATAAGTAGCTGTTGGAATGGATTATACTTAGGAGAAGCAGTAGCAATTTGCTTCAGCGCGAGAATACATCAAATACATGTTGAATGGGGCAACCAGAATGAGGTATTCAAAATTACAAGTCATTAAAGAAGGACGATTATTTTTTCTAGTCCCAACGCTTCAGTCCTTTAAACTGCAATACATTTTTCAATTGAAGTTTAAAGGACCGTTGACACGGGATTGGTCCACATAATCGTCCTGCGTCAAGGTGAAAGGCATTTTAAAGTGGAAGTAATTCAGTATGGAAACAGTTGAATAGTCAGAAATAAAGTTTCGAATTTATCAAGTTCTGACTAAAAGTAGGTCAATGACTTTCGCTCTTGAATGACTTTGACTTAAATGGCTTTCATGTTCAACTGATCGGTCTGAGAGTGATGAAATTCACAAACAATTTGCCGCGTAGGGGGTTCGAAACAGCCTAAGGAAGTGTAGAGAAGGTGGGTGCGCTATCCAATACATAAACCATTCTTTTGTGTGTATTACACAGCAAAAACATAGTTATTCAGTATCATGCGTTTTAATAGTAACGCTATCAGGCTCTTAATCAAGCGAAATGAACCTAATTTGAATTTCGAGTGAACGAAAATGCAGGCCGAAGGTTCAATTTGGTAATTTTTAATTAAATTTCGAGGCCCAGATGACTTAGGTATTTCAAATTGCCACAGTGTTCACAGGTCATTGCTTCCGAGAAATAATTATTGTCAGAGATTGACACTGAATATGAACAAAATCCATCTGGTATATATTTAATTTAATTTTTTATTGTATAAAAGTTAATTTTATTGTATAAATAAAACTTAACAAGACCAATTGTGGTATACCCGTTTCACCCATCTACAACTTTTATGTTGTTAAATAGTTGTACTATAATTTTACTTTCTGTGGTTTTGTTTTCTCCTAATTATCCCTACTGCGGGTAAACTATGTTACTTTCTCATTTACACGTTTTCTGAATCTTGCTCACAGAAACTGGTTTTCTTGCGGTTAAACTTTGTTAAGATAGTTTTTACACGTCTAACTTAACTACTTGTATCACTAGTACTATAATAGCGGTGTTAATTAAGTGATGAACACTGTTTGTGGTTTTGTTTTCTCTGAATCTTGCTTGAACTAACTGGTTTTCTTGCGGTTTCACTCATGCTAACCATGCTGAAAACCAGTATAGACAATGATAGATAGACTATAAAAAGGAGAATAACTATGGTAAATTATATACATTCAACTGCCCTCCAAACATGGTAAGTGAATAACTACTTTAACTTCTAACTATTTGTTCTATTTAACAAATAGTTTCATTTTCTTTTGATATTCTTCATTGTCTTGTTATTTTGTTAGATATTAACTGTTATGAAAAGTTGCAAAAACTTTTCTCGAAAACAGTGTTGTAACACGTGTTTTTCATGTCCAATTGCGGTTAAGTATGTACTTCGCACTCAACTCAAACCAAAAACAAAAAAAAAGAAAAAATGTAGTATGGAAACTAGAAACATTCTAAATCTTCTGATTTCTGTAGTTTGGTAACATTCAGACTTTGTAGTTTGGCACGATTTCCTCTCTTTGTAGTTTGGTAACGTGCAGTACCACCTTCTGGCCGGTACCTTCGCCTGCTCTAGCATCCTGCTACTCTCCTCGTTTTACATGATCTATGACATCTGCGACGAGATCAACGAATTCCAACTGAAAGTCAAGGAAGATCTCGGAGAGTTCAAGGTACACTTGTAGTATGGTTCACGTGAGACTCACGTGAAACTCACGTGATCACTTTGCACACAGTAAGAAAGACCAACGTGTAAATTGCACATATTTTCCAGAGTGTAAAAATCATTCGAAAGATCTAAAAACCCTGAGATTATTTTTGCTCGGCGCTACAATCATAAAAAACCTTGTGCAAAAAAATAATATTGTTGTTAACTATTACGAACTATTAGTACTGAAACGATTCATGGCGACAATCGTGTGAAAATCGGCCAATTCATCCGGAGACATAGTGCTGTATACCTGAGTTTCTGCTGTGTACAAACATTTTTGTTATTAGGGCTATGCTGATGACGCGTGGAACGTGATGATGATCTCCGGTAGATCAAACATGATCAATGACGTCATCAGACAGAAGAGAGGCGGCGGATACCAACAGAGACCGGAAGGGGGCGGGGCCCAGGGAGGAGGACAATGCTGTAAGTTCACTAGTAAAAGAACTGGTCACGTGGAACATGAAAACGTGAGGGAAACGTTGTCACGCTGAAAGCTAGATGCCTTGAATCAGAGCATAGTTAAACTTGAATTCAACACAAATGCGACTAGTGTACAACTTCTCTTGAATGACCGGCGGTTTTCACATCTTTAATAAACTAAATTATCCAAGTTGTTTCCACATACCGAATAGGAGTGCCAGATCGAACATCAAATTCTGAAAGTCATGTTTTCAATCACGAATAAACTGTGTATTCTCTTCCATAATTGACTACTTTCCAGCTTGCGGAGCCCAGGCTTCCGGATGTCCCCCCGGACCTCCCGGACCTCCCGGTCAGCGCGGTCTCGACGGAGAGCCCGGTCAGCCCGGTGGAGACGGACAACCGGGAGGTGCCGGTCTGGCTGCCGACAGCTCCAGCGGCGGCGGCTGCATCGAGTGTCCTGCCGGACCAGCCGGACCCCCCGGACCAGATGGAGGTCCCGGACAGCCCGGAGCTCCCGGTAATCCCGGTCAGGACGGACAGGGAGGCGGCATGGGTGCACCAGGTATAGTAATACAAATTATACTAATCGAAATTTGAATTCATGCGAGAATGGATGCGTAAACATGTTAAAGTGATAGTAATCGGAATGTTAACAGAGTTCCTATGACAAATACTAGACCGTAGGGTTGAGTTCGACAGAGAGAATCATCATTTGACAAAGTAACAAAAAGGGAACATTCAAAAACTAAGTTCATAATTTACCAGGTATGCCTGGACCTGCCGGAGGACCCGGTCCCGACGGAAACCCCGGAGCTCCCGGAGGCCCCGGACAGGACGGACAACCGGGCATCAGATCTAGCGGAACCCCCGGACCTGCTGGTGCTCCCGGACCCGCCGGTGGACTCGGACAGCCCGGGCCCGACGGACAGAGCAACGGAGCTGGAGCACCTGGACCAGCTGGACCACCCGGACCTCCCGGAAACAACGGAATGCCCGGAGGGCCAGGACCTGCCGGTAACCCCGGACAGGACGGACAACCCGGTGGGGATGCTGCCTATTGCCCCTGTCCCGGTAGAACCTTATCTGCTGTTGATAATGGAGCTCAACAGCAGGGAGGATACCAGGGTCAGCAGCAGCAGCAGCAGCAAGGAGGATACCAACAGGGTAAGTGACATACTCCGTTCCACTAATCGAGACTATTTACGGTATTAGGAGAAATTCAATTGACTGTTTCTCAATCAAAGTATAGATTTTATGAAAACGTGAATAGTTATAAAATACTTGACCTCACCTTTTCAATCTAACTCGAAAGTTCCATCGTTGCACAGTGGAGGGCTACAAAACCGTAAAAACCAAACTAAAAGCTACAACTTTCATCAACTATCGAACTTTTCTCGATTTTTTTCTTTTCAGGTCAAGGCTGGAGACAACGCCGCCATTGATTTGGGCAATGGCCTTTCATGGACAATAAAGCTTTTTCATTTCAACTTTGTTTATTATTCTATTACGATGTATACTGAAGCGGACTAAATGGGGTCAAATGTTAGTTCAGCCTCAACGAAACTAGCAAAACTATCTGTCTCAAACAAGACTCGAACTTGACCCAAAAACGTGACATTGGTAACAATATCTGGAAAAATATCCTGAACAATTCCAAAATTTGATTCGAACTTGACCCGAAATTATTCGTTGTCATTCTCAAAAGGTTTCTCGAAAAACCACAGATAACAGTCAAACCCCGTCCTCAGGCGGCGTGGCGATCCTTCCGACCTCATGAGAAGTTCATATGATTTTTCCATAATAATAGTTATAGAATAATCTCAATCTTTCACGGCAAATATTTCAGCCGTGTGTTATTGAATTCCTTCCAATACAACCAAGACAGTTATCACATAAGATGCCGTAACTACCAACTAGAATAGCATCGTCGAGATTTAACGGCGAAACGATGCAAACAAAATTTAACCCATAAATTTTAATTATCATAGGAAAATTTTTCTTTTCTTTCTAGATTTTTGTTAACTTAATTGTAACGTGTTTTAACATATTAGTCCATTAACTTATACTCTATTAACATGATAACATTTACATTTTGTTTTTCTAATAGAAGTAGCCCTAGAGGGTGGGGTCCGTAGATGGGAAACTAGGCATCGGTGAGCATATAGTTTGTTCCACCGACTTATAACTCTCTACAGTAATATTCTCAAACTTGGAGGTCAACGTTTGGTATGTTGACGTTTTTGGAGGCTCTTTCAATTTTTTTGATGTCTTCTTCATCTTTACTACTACACACTTTGAAAGTTTGAGACAAAAATAATGAATCGGTCATTAGAAAACACCTCCTTAATATTCGACGTAGAAGGACATCGATTGGTGAAACAGAGTATATATACCAGCTCATGCGGTCCGCCATGAAGATACCATGATCTCATAAACACTTCGTGAGATACGCAAGAACTTTTGATGTTGTAGGACAGCAATCAACAGATGCTTTTGCTTATCAAAAGTTTGTGAGGTAGAGCTCATGATTTGAGGTGAGGTAGAGCTCATGATTTGTGAGGTATATTTTCTCCAACGATAATCCACTTTTGGCGCAGCTCAACTTTAATGCGAGCACATTGGAAATTATTCAGAATTGTGAAAATCTGGGCCGTCTTAGGGTTTATGATCATTTTTAGGCTGGATAAGAGTACTTGGAGTTAGGCAATTAGAAAATGCGGTTTGATTTAAGTGGCCCTTTCAAGCAATGAGATAAGACAAGTCTGGGAGCGATAAAATCATAAATATGAATAACAGACCGAGAAAGTGTAAAAATACCAAATTTATAAGAAAATTTCAAGTTTGTCTGCGCAGACCGATATGTTGCTCTTTATCGCTGTGTTCGAAGCTCGTATTTTGTGGTGAACAACGAGATCAAACTACAACTATGATTTGGTAACTGACTGTAACTGACAGCGATAATATATAGTCTTTTCCATTTCTACTGACACTCCTACAGTAGGATTTCAAAAATTCCAAGCCGTTTTGCTCACTTACTTTTGGTCGGAGAAGTTGAGCAGTCTAGTACCTCCTTAGTTTATAGTATGATTTGCATACAAAGCATAGACTGCCGATTACGACCAAAATGCCATAAACACAGAAGAGCAAAATTGAAGTTTTACCCTGCCTTTGGAGCTTTTCGTATTTTCGATGTCCAAAATATCTAAACTCATTCCTTGAAAGCGTTACTTATGGTAAACTCCATTCCCAGATTGCTTAATTCCAATTACACTCATCCAGCCTAAACATGGTCATAAACCCTAATATTGCCGGATTTCCGGATTATCGTCAGAAAAACTAATTTCTTATAATGATTTTCCGTCTAATCTAAGGACGGGGTTTCACTTCCAACTGTGTATATTTGAAAACGTGTTTGAGTACAGCAGAGCTCAACAGCGCAAATGCAAAGCTTTTGGGTTGGGTTCGAATTCCGCTTGAGACAGATACTCTTGCAAACCTATCCTTAAGTCAACGTTTGAGCTGGAAACATCCGTTTCAGTGTACATTCTATATAAAATATGAACAAAATTAAAATGAAAAAGTTTTATTGTCCAGGAAAGGTCATTTTCCAAATCAGTGACGGCGTTGTCTCCAGCCTTCACCTGGAATTGAAAAAAATTGAAAGTTTGAAAGTTGTTTTGTAGACAGAGTGTTTCTAGATAGTGTCTTAAATTTAACTAGTGGGATTCATCCATCGTAACTCTATATCGCATACTCAAAATTTACATGCTGGTTTGGAAATAAATTGAAGTTCAGTGTTTCATAACTCTCTACGACGAACCTTTAACAACGGTTACGTTTTGATTATAAAATGCCAATTGAAGTGTGCTTCATAGGGTGAAAGGTTAAATTAATGCGAACGGAGTCTGCAACTTACCCTGTTGGTATCCTCCTTGCTGCTGCTGCTGCTGCTGTTGCTGACCCTGGTATCCTCCCTGTTGCTGACCTCCGTTATCAACAGCAGATGAGGTTCTACCGGGACAGGGGCAATAGGCAGCATCACCACCGGGTTGTCCGTCCTGTCCGGGGTTACCGGCAGGTCCGGGACCTCCGGGCATTCCGTTGTTTCCGGGAGGTCCGGGTGGTCCAGCTGGTCCAGGTGCTCCAGCTCCGTTGCTCTGTCCGTCGGGACCGGGCTGTCCGGGTCCACCGGCGGGTCCGGGAGCACCAGCCGGTCCGGGGGTTCCGCTAGATCTGATGCCCGGCTGTCCGTCCTGTCCGGGGCCTCCGGGAGCTCCGGGGTTTCCGTCGGGACCGGGTCCTCCGGCAGGTCCAGGCATACCTGGTAAATTATGAACTTGGTTTTTGAATGTTTCCTTCTTTGTCAGATGATGATTGTCCCGGTCGGCATCAACCCTACGGTCTAGTATTTGTCATGGGAACTCTGTTAACATTCCGATTACTATCACTTTAACATGTGTATGCATCCAATCTCGTATGAATCAGTATTACGATTAGTATACTTTGTATTACTGTACCTGGTGCGCCCATGCCGCCTCCCTGTCCGTCCTGACCGGGGTTACCGGGAGCTCCGGGCTGTCCGGGACCTCCATCTGGTCCGGGTGGTCCGGGTGGTCCGGCAGGACACTCGATGCAGCCGCCGCCGCTGGAGCTGTCGGCAGCCAGACCGGCACCTCCCGGTTGTCCGTCTCCACCGGGCTGACCGGGCTCTCCGTCGAGACCGCGCTGACCGGGAGGTCCGGGAGGTCCGGGGGGACATCCGGAGGCTTGGGCTCCGCAGGCTGGAAAGTAGTAAGCTCGCAACAGTAGACAGAAACTCAACTGTGGCTTTTATAATTATGTTTGTGTACATGTGAATCGAATAGGCAAACTTTCAATTCCAAAAATTTCAAAGTTACTTAAAAAGCCTAATTTTGCCCGATAAAAAACGTCTTCTGAAAGCTTGTGGTTACGTTAAAAATACAACCTTATGGAAATGTGGGTGTTTCATGACTGAAAATCCTTAAATCAAAGTCAAAACAATTTGATCTTTCACGGAGCACATTAGTTCAACTGTTTCCAGACATTTGTCACTATCACGTTCAACGTGTACTTTTACTAGTGAACTTACAGCATTGTCCTCCTCCCTGGGCCCCGCCCCCTTCCGGTCTCTGTTGGTATCCGCCGCCTCTCTTCTGTCTGATGACGTCATTGATCATGTTTGATCTACCGGAGATCATCATCACGTTCCACGCGTCATCAGCATAGCCCTAATAACAAAAATGTTTGTACACAGCAGAAACTCAGGTGTACAGTACTCTGTCTCCGGAAGAATTGGTCGATTTTCACACGATTATCGTCATGAATCGTTTTAGTACGAATAATTTGTAATAGTTAACTATAATATCATATTTTTGCACGAGGTTTTCATGATTGTAGCGCCTAGTAAAAAGAATCTCAGGGTTTTTAGATCTTTCGAATGATTTTTACACTCTGGAAAATATGTGCAATTTACACGTTGGTCTTTCTTACTGTGTGCAAAATGATCACGTGAGTTTCACGTGAGTCTCACGTGAACCATACTACAAGTGTACCTTGAACTCTCCGAGATCTTCCTTGACTTTCAGTTGGAATTCGTTGATCTCGTCGCAGATGTCATAGATCATGTAAAACGAGGAGAGTAGCAGGATGCTAGAGCAGGCGAAGGTACCGGCCAGAAGGTGGTACTGCACGTTACCAAACTACAAAATAGAATGTTACCAAACTACAAAAAATCAGAAGATTTAGAATGTTTCTAGTTTCCATACTACATTTTTTCTTTTTCTTCGTTTTTGGTTTGAGTTGAGTGCGAAGTACATAATAAACCGCAATTGGACATGAAAAACACGTGTTACAACACTGTTTTCGAGAAAAGTTTTTGCAACTTTTCATAACAGTTAATATCTAACAAAATAACAAGACAATGAAGAATATCAAAAGAAAATGAAACTATTTGCGAAATAGAACAAATAGTTTAAAGTTAAAGTAGTTTTTCACTTACCATGTTTGGAGGGCAGTTGAATGTGAATGATTTGATTTGTTATTCTCCTTTTTATAGTCTATCTACTATTGTCTCTACTGGTTCTCAGCATGGTTAGCATGAGTGAAACCGCAACAAAACCAGTTAGTTCAAGCACTATTCAGAGAAAACAAAACACAAACAGTTTTTATCACTTAATTAACACCGCTATTATAGTACTAGTGAAACAGGTAGTCTTTATTGTAGTAATAGACATATAATGAGTACGTGAACTGTGTACAGACATGTTAAAACAATTATAACAAAGTTCAAACCCAACAAAACGGTGACTTCATGCCTGTAAGAAAAGATTTCATTTTAGAATTTTTTAGGTTCAGAGGAAACAAAACTACAAACAGTTTTTATCATTTAATTAACACCGCTATTATAGTACTAGTGATACAAGTAGTTAAGTTAGACGTGTAAAAACTATTTTAACAAAGTTCAAACGCAATAAAACGGTTACTGTGAGCAGAGAGCAAGATTTAGAGAGAAAAAAACTAAAAACAGTGTTTATTACACAATTAACCCTTTTATAGTACTAGTTAATCGAATAGGTTCGTTAAGCTTGTAAAAAGTGAAACTGACCAAGTTTTATCGCAAAAGTTCAAGTTTTCAAATGAGGACTGGAAACTTCAGCAAATGAATGGAATTTTTGATGAATTCGACGAAGCTTTGTTACCAAGCAAGCAAACAAGAAGGCAGTTGTCAAAAATACCTCGACTGTCTGATCCAAGTCTGAGTCTCTTCAAACACACACTATTTCTCCGCTCTTACATTTAGTGGCCGAAACGGTGTAAATTTAACTTAATCAGTGATATAAATAAATTGTTTGTCTTAAGAAAGTTGTTTTTATTTATAACTAATTATAACATATTCCTCGAAGTGTTTCTATTTAGAACTAAATATGACACATTCCTTATTTTAAATACATAATATAGTACATTGTCATTATTGTAACTTTTTGTACTTTAATATTTTACTCATAATATTCTATCATATCTTCACTTTTTCTCCTTAAAGACCAAGGGTCACGCCAACATTCATTTTCAAACTTCACTGCCATCACTTTTTCTGGGTTTTAGAGTGGCCGGAAACCACTGAGACCAGTATCGGAAGTAAAAAAGTGAGAGAAAATGCTTTTCAAAAATCTGGTTACTGTAACGTTTTATTTTTTTGAATTTGCCGCAATACGCAAATATGCGCCACGGTGATTACGTATCCTGCGAGCGATTCGCAAAAAAGCGCCCCCGTTTTTTATTTTAATTTTTTGAAATTTTTTTGAAAAATTTGAAATTATTATTATTATTAGAGAATTTGCCTTTTCTTTCTACGTTCATATTCTATTCTACAATCAATGCATACTTGTTTGTGTGGATTGTTGGTCTGGCTCGACCCCGAAAAATTGGTTTGGAAGATTGTACGTTGTTGTCTCGAAATTTGATCGAATTCTTGCGTTATTCTCGTTGCTTTTACGAATGGTTCCTTTACTTCTTATTATTCATGTTTTAGAGTCGAGGCATTCGCGGTTGTTCATGGGATCGGAAACTGTTGTGTTTAGCTGATGGAAACCGTTGGGATGGGTCACGTCTTCTGATCACGTACACATTCTCTCTGGATCTACTTTTTTTGGTTAGATGTATTTTATGACAAATGTGGTGAGAGATTGTGCAATTGCTTCTGTTTTGAAGTTCATCACGAGTTCCAACAAGATACAATTATTTCTCACCATTTATCCAGTAACCCGTTTTTCTTAGCTAATATAGTATCCGATCGGTTTATTTACGCGTGCTAAACTATATCTTGAGTCCCTTCCAAGTTGAACAGAAAAAGTTATACTCTACGGCAAAATTTCTCAATGAATTTCGCCAATACGTTGTTCAAAACTCTACTTCACGGTTTCTCAATTTATTAGAGAATAAAAATGATGATTACTAGTTCTATAGGTCCTCAACCTTTCTTCTTTTCTTCAGTTATCTAGTATGTTCAAGTCACCTTCTGTATTTTCATACCTTAAGCACTTTTCTCAGGAACAATGCTAATGTCGACTCTAATTTTGTCAAATGTGAGATGCTGATGGGTTTGCGTAATGACTTCATGTTTCACGAAAATTGACGAATTATCGTTGAAAACGGGGTTCCTTTTTCTCCTTCTCACGCAATGAACCCTTTGTTTCCCTATTCGCCTAATGAGCTCGGATCAGCTGGTACTTGAACAGTGATCTAGTAACCAGTGGCCGTATTCACCAATCCTCGGGACGCTAAAATACCTCCCCGCGGGAAGGTAGAGCACGAAAATAGCGTGCTGGTGAGGAGGGTCCAGAGGCGCGGGAAGCTTTTTTACCTTCCCGGGATATTGGTGAATACGGCTACAGATTACTTTGTGGAATCATTGAAATGTATAATGTATGCATTCAAACAATTAGAACTCATACCCCAGTAAAGGTGTTTGAATAGCCAGAAAAAATGGGGTACTTTTTCGCCGAAAACAAGAAAAAGGTCTTCTTTTGATCCCTTACTGATGTATGTAAGAACTCTTCCTAGTAATCACTTGTTTTTATTAAACTATTTCGTAAAACTGCCTGTGTTGTGACTAATTATTCATATTTTACTGTAATCGTTGCTATATGTAAACCTAGTTCATTTTTGTTAGTTTGTGTTGTTCTATAATGTATCAAATGAATCATATGATATGTTTATTATTGCACTTTCAATAATAAAAAAAAGACACGAATCTGCCTGTGGGTCGATTTCTGACTGCTCGAAGTACTCTCGGAAGTCCGCAGCATCTGAAAAAATATCGGGGTCATTTATATAGCAAATATGTACATTGTTATACGCCGACTCAGGTAAGATCTAGACGGTAACTCATTTTGACTGATAAACATATAATATCGCAAACAGTGTCAACGAAAAGAGGCAAAAAAAATACTTGTTTCTCTTTGAGAGTGAGTGTAAGGTAGTCAAAACACGTTCTCTACACACGTCGTAGTTCTTCACTTTTCATCGAAAACGGGTCCATTCATCAAATAGGTAGTGGAATAAGGTTAGCGCAGAGTAATTTCACGCTCTGAACTCTCGACAAAATGATAGTTTAAGTATAAACTGAAAACGGTGTAGCGTGACTTACCTTAAAACCACCAACTTCGTTGTGGCTGGCAGACATGTGAGTGATGTGAAGATTAACAACCTGAAACAGATACAATTAGGCCAGACTTACAAGGGTGGGTACAACGTTGAACAAAAGTTTGAGCGATTCAGTATTCGAGATACAGGGCTTTTGGTGTTTGTTGTCAGAAGAGCTCTACATTATCTTTCAAACACGTTTTGAGAAAGCTCTAGTACACTGTCTAGTACACTGATGAGTTTAGAAGATCAGACATTCAATGTAAAATATTTGGTTGTCTAAAAGTTCTAATAAAAACATGTAAAATGCAATGTTTTGGTGTACTGATGGTTCGAGCTAGATACCGACTATTTTAATAATCCAGGCAGTTTAGTCAATATCGAGTGAATTTGCAAATTTTCTTTACAATATCTCAAAATTATCGTAAATTCAACGAAAAACGGGCTCTTTCTAGTAGGGTAGTCGATTCCCACCTTACTGGTGTTTTCTGCCAAATAACCGAGTTATAGTTTGTTAACTGCTACAAATGTATTGGCGAGGAAGAAGTTTGACGAAAAATTCGAACAAAAAGCAAACGTTGAATAGAGACTCACTGAAAGCGTGATAGATGTAAGATGTAGTCACCTTCCGTAGTCAGGCAGAGTTTCGAACGTCATTATTCTGGAAACAAACAAAGATAAGAGATACACAATACAAAATATATGTAGAGAAAGGTACAAGACACCAGACCGGATGAGAAAGATAAATGTTTAAATATAGAATGGAGTTTTCTGTTCAAACTTGAGACTGTATAATCGTCGTGCAAGATAAGAATATACTCTCAAAGAAGTTATCATACCAATCAAATGAATCTTACTGACAAGAAAATTCGAGAATACAGAATTATAGAACAATAATGATAACATAGAACCGAGAATATATGAAAAACGCCGCATCGCATTGAGCGGCAAAAACCGCTGAGGTACGGTATGATGGCATGTACGTGATACACTGCCAAAATTAGGAGCAACTAGGAGCGCGGCGGGAATTTGAAAAATATTGAAAAACACATCAAAAATTTTGCACACCATGAATTGAAAAATGGTATTTCGGGTACTTATGCAACAGGAGACATAGAATAGAATACTGAACTAGTCTCATTTTCAATGTTGGCGTGACCCTTGGTCTTTAATTCAATCAGATACGTTTGCGTGGATTTCGAACGCTAGTCAGGGAAAATGAGTCTTAAAGGAGACCGGAGAGCAACATGGTTTCTCGTAAAGCTGCTGTATCCTACTTTTGATTGGACGCGTTGCGTGTCGCGTGGCATTGTCCTGTGAAGGTCACGTGGACTGATACAACTAGTATACGAGTTATTTGTGCTCTCTGATCTCAATACAATTGAAAGCAGCCCGAAAGAAAACCTCTGCTCAAGTTGTGTTCCCGTCTCTTTCTAATACGTTCCAACTATACGTTTTATTCCAACTAAACATATCGATGAGGCGTTCAAATCAATATGCAATAAAATATAATATACACATAAATAACTATCTTAAAACATTTCTTCGAGTCGTGCTCGCGGGTCTCGTGCAATGGGGTCGAACAATTTTTCAGGGCCCTCCATCTTGCCAAACTTTGACCAGAATGTCACTTTTGAGACGTGTTTCTGACCGGAAAACTCCTTTGCTGAAAAAAAAACGAAAAAAAAATCGAAAAATCAGAAAACCTTTTTTCCGAGAAAAGTTTGGTTAGTACGGTCCCTTTCGCAGTTTTGCAAGCTGACTGAAGAAAATATGATTTGAATTATTTCTGGGTCGATCCCCTTCACACTTTATATTTATGTTCTTTTTTTTCACCTACTCGTTCTTTGGTACAACAAATGACAATCCTGGTACGCCGGTGAATAGACGTGGAGACTGACCGCATTTTCACTGTGGCTCGTGCTTTCCATTCGGTGAAGACCCAATTTGTCTAAAAGAGTTTTATCTATTCAAAAACAGACAGACTATTAGTTTAACTTAATAAGTTTGAGAATTACAAGAAAAAATAAACATTCATAGTAACAAACGAGAACATGAAACTCAAAAAAGAGGAACTTGTTTTTACACAAAAATTCAGGAATACAGTATACTCTATCAAAAGGCTATCAAAATGGCTATGACTATGTCTTACCACTCATATAGCTGACTTCGTTCAGTCCAAACCGAATCTCCTCGGTTTTTCGAAGTGGACCTATTTCGTCGACTTTTTCCGGAAAGGCAAACCTATAGAAAACTATTGTTATTTGAATATAAGTTGTTTTGTATATAAAATTAAAAAGTGTGATTTTGTCAATACAAGGAGGATATATTTCATCCACCTTCTCCGCGAACGCAAACCTAGAACAGAAGATAGTTCAGCTACAGCTTTTCCGGTTTCAAAATGAAAATTGGATTTTGTCAAACAAAAAGGGTTCGGGGCTATTTTAGTATTCTTAGTACATTCTGAACACCCTCGGAAAACTATTATGTCGTTGTCAAAGTCGTTGTCAACGGGAAGGCGGGAGGGTACTGTATATCTCACTTTCCGCTGTGTGCGCACACATGTGTTAGATTCCAAAGCTTGTCCTTAAGTACTCTAATAGCGCAGTGGTTAGCCACTAATCTTTTGCTCGCTGGCTCGATTCCGGTAAGAGGCAGAAACTTATAAATTTGGCACTCACTATAGATGACGAGAACTTCCCGAGCAGTATCAACATAATACGGTAGAGGGTAGGGTTGTTAGTAGGGTTGTTAATCGAGTTCAAAATTTCGAGTTTTCGAGTTTTCGAGTTTTGGAAAATTTCGAGTTTTCGAGTTTTCGAGTTTTGGGAAATTTCGAGTTTTCGAGTTATCGAGTTTTCGAGTTTTGAAAAATTTCGAGTTTTCGAGTTTTCGAGTTTTGAAAAACTTCGAGTTTTCGAGTTTTCGAGTTTTCGAGTTTTGGGAAATTTCGACTTTTCGAGTTTCGAGTTCGACTCAACTCGAAAATTTTCGAGTTTTTTCGAGTCGAGTCGAGTTTCGAGTTCGACTTTAACAACCCTAGTTGTTAGCCGAACTCGATGTTCGAAAAAAACTCGAGAACTCTGTTTTTCCCAAAACTCGAAATACTCGAAACTCGAAAACTCGAAATTTTCAACTCGATTAACATCCTAGTAAAGGATTGAAAAAGCAAAAAAATTGAAAAAGTGCAATAATCGCCCAAGAATTATAGCCATACAAACTCAACTCGTCTCCAACAGCTCCCCCTCCAACATTTTCACGAAGCAATGAGACACGGAATGTTCGGGAACACTCTCCAACAGCTCCCCCTCCAACACTATTTTACTGAATACTCCTATCTCGTACTGTAACAGTCTACTAGCAAGTAAAATAGACGTGAGTTTTCTTTCTCATTTTCCACTAAAATAACCAAACTGAGAACTAAATTGAATGCCAAATCTATTTATTTCTGTCTCTTGCCGGAATCGAACCTGAGCAAAAGCTTCTTAGCAGGGCGCAAACCACTGCGCTATTGGAGCACATTATGGGCGATCTTTGAAATGGAATACATGTGTGCGTACACAGCGCAAAGTGAGATATACAGTACCCTCCCGCTTTCGGTTGGCAACGACTATAAAACCGACTTGGTGCACATTCCGGGTCCCCAGCAAAGGACGATCATGTTGTATTTTCCATTGCCAGTGTCGACCTGATTTCGAGTGTAGCTCTAACAAAAATATGTTTGTTGTTTACTAGAAAGTTCGTGGTTTACACAACTAATCTTTTATATGAAAACAACTTATAAATGAGTAAGTCACAACATTTCATCCACCAAAACTGTGAATAACAGTTTTTCACGTGTCTTCACGTGTCACGTGACTTCGGTTACTTTTGTACGAATTCAGAATCACGTCTTCAATTATGACGTCATCCGTGGAAAAAAACCGACCGTAGCTCGTTTATAAGGTTTTCCATCTAAAACAGCATTTTGTAGAGTACAAACAGGTGCGAATTGTAGTTTTATCAACTAACAACTACAAGCACGGAAGAACAAAACATAAAAACAATGCCTGACTACTCATGTAAAATAAAGCACTGATTATGTTTTAATAGGGGGACTAATGGTAGATTATATAGAGGCTATGCTTAACTTAAACGTGAAATATATACATTAAAGACTGTTTTTTTTTTCCATACTGATGAAGAATTTTTATGGATCTGGATCGAAAATCACCGTATGTGAAAAATCATCAAGACCAACCACATAAAACCCGTTTCTTGGAAAACAAATTTGCAAATAAAAAATCAAGAATGTATAATTTCTCACAACTGTTTAGTTTTAGAAAACAACATGTACATGATGGACTCTCGATATATTGATAAACTATGCGAGATGGGCCTAATATCGGAAATGGTACCAGTTCATCTCTCTCTTTATCTTTCATAGAAAGCCTGTTTGATCATAGATCAGGAATAAGAGAGCTCCTTGCGGGTTTGGCCGCTAGCTACGTAATAGGAACAGTTTGAGGTCTGATTTCGAATGAAAAAGGAAGTGAACAGTTTTTTCCAAGCTTTGTCGAACATCTTTGTCGAACAGAAACGAAGACATGTGTACGTACACAGCGGAAAGTGAGAAATACAGTACCCTTCTGCCTCTCCGTTGGCGACGACTATATTGCGTACAGTTGTACAGAGCGCTGTAACACGAAGCGTTTGAGGTCAGTCTCAGACAGAGAAAAAAAAACAAAAAAGTTTTGCCAAATCTTCGCTGAAGATCTTACAGTTCGAGTTTTCATAAAACTGTACATAAAAACTGTTGAACTAAGAAAATCTGGCAAATTAGTCACAATTTCGGTTTCAAATAAACACATTTTCCACTTTTCCACAATAATAAAAATTTGAATGAAAATATGGGAATATGGAAAAAAACTCACAAGTCACATCAATTTCATAGCAGGGGTATTGTTTGACGAAAAATTGGACCAGTAGACCTCTTGAAAGATACGGAATGATAAAAAATGAAGAAAAGGGGGGATAAACTTTTTACGTGAGAAAACGTGAACGGACGTGAGAAAAACTGAGGAAACGTGAAAATGAAAAGTCCATAAAAAGTCTAGACAAGTTTGTCTAGAGTGCTCACAGAGTTTTCAATCTCATGCTGAAGTGTCTGACGTTTACAGTTAGTTCGTGCAAACTTTGATTTGGTTTGGGGCAACTGAGAAGTTTGCACAGCTTTTCACTCTATTCTGCTCGCTCAGTTTCAATACTTTGTATTCAGCGCTGCTAGCGCATATATTCAAGTACGAATTGTCACGGTGCTCACTTTGATTTTATAAGAGTTTCTGAAAATCGAACCATTTTGAGTTGAGTTATGACGAACTTTAACTCTAAAATATCTGTCAAGTTGAACTATTTTACTAATACAAGGAAAGTGATAAATTGTATAATAGAGTCATATACAGTTTTCAATTTCCAATAGCACCAACAAGTTTGTATCATTGTAAAAGAAAAAAAAACTAGAATAATAACTTCAATGGAACGAATCAATCCAATAATCGTAGTTCCACAGTTTTATTGACAGAGCAAACTACACACGATATGGCCATTTGTTTTACTTCTTGTATTTATTATTTGTTGAAGAAAAACGTAGTTTTTTATAGATCCTTTTTGATATCTTCCATCGTCAGATTCCTCAGGGAAAAGTCTGGAAATGTAGTAGATAAGAAGTTTGACAAAAATCAATTAAACATACAAACAAAGATAGTGTTAGTCTTATTTGACAATTTTTGTTATTTGATAATGTTGTGGAAAATTCCAAATCGAGTGCTTTTCTTTTTGAGGTCATTGCAATTTTGTACAAGTTTGGACTAAATTTCTGAATCAACACTAATTGATTGAACATAAAAACTGGTTTTTTGTTCAAAATCATACATTGTTTAATCCATAAATGTATTGATTTTCATACTTTAAATGTATTTTTATCATTAAAAAACCAACCATCCGGAATAATTCTGGCGTAGGATGGGTTCTGGCTGCATGGATACCACAATTTCCACAGAGGCTGAGATTAGACAAAGTTATATACTAGAAGTAAATTGAATATTCACGTAAAGTTAGCATTCTAATGAGGAGTTGTGCACTTTGTCATTTCACGTTTCTGAGTTCTGCTGTGTTTAACATGTTTCACGTGACTGTGCAATTGACGGACAGTATAGTTCAGTTCTACTGAGACTTGGCAGCGTGCCAATGAATATTCCAGCCTATTTTCATCACTTAGAAGTTTTTCAAAAAACTGCAAATATCTGCTAGCGGTTGATCTTTAAGAAATACTCAGACAATTCCCAGCCAATTGGCCAGCCACTTCTTTATTGGCTGAGCGAGAGAGTGTGCAGGTCAGAGAGACGCAGATGTCTGCGGCCTCATTGACCTGCACACTCTCTCGCTTTTGTAGCTGGCCAATCGAAGAAGAATGGCGCCAATCGTTCTGAGTAGGCGTTCGAAAATCCTGGCACAATGCCAAGGATCTCAGTGAAAATGAAACAAACTATATCATACTATAATCTGGAGCCGTATTGATTAAGTGTCCCTGCATTGTGCTTGTTTTCATTATCGTGTAGTACGTGTCATTCCCACTGAGACCCAGTGGCGACGTGCCAATATTTTTGAATGGCTATTTCTTAGACCAGACATAAGTTTTCCAAAGACTTTTTCCATTGACTTGTTTTTATGAAACTGAGCAACCTCTGACAGCAATTTTTAGTTTTTTGCAAAACTCCAAAGTGGCTAAAAATCGCCTGGAATATTCATTGGCTCGCTGCCAAGTCTCAGTAGAAATGACCCTCAGACAATTTCCAGCCAATGAGAGTGTGCAGGTCAGAGAGACGCAGACTGTCTCAGCCTGTCTGCGCGTCATTGACCTGCATGCTCTCTCGTTTTCGTAGCTGGCCAGTCGAAGAAAATTGGTCGTTCTGAGGCCTATTGATCAAATATCCCTCCATTTTGATTGTTTTCAGTATCGTATTTTTTTATTATGAATATTATTATTTTCATTATTGATTGGTTTCTGACCAACCTTCCCCTCCTTAATCGTGTTCCGCACGTCGTTGACCAAATAGAACAGCAACACCACGAGGGGAGATAGAATTAGAAAGAATTGAGACAGAAGCTGCTGGAATAAAGAAAAGATACTCTCTTTTACTCTCTCTTTCTCTGTCTCTCTCTCTGTCTTCTTTGTCTCGTTCTCTCTCTCTATTTGCTCCCTCTCTCTCTAACTCTCTTCCCCCACGTCTCTCTCTCTCCCTCACTAGGAAAGTGAGAACTGCGACAGAAGCTGCAAAAAACCAGAAAAATCGGGACTGAAAACTATTTTACTATAACCCCCCCCCACTTGTTGAACCTAAGAAAAATTGATAAAAGGAACGATTTTACTTTTTTTAATTGTATTCATAATATTATATGACAACGCATTATGAGTACGCAGAGAAAAGTATATCATAGTGAGGGTAATCCCTATTGTAATATGAAATATGTGTTTAGTTGTAAAATAATTAAGTTTAATATATCGTCCGTGAAGAGTTGAAAAGATAGGCAACCAGAATAAGTCATTCAAAACTAAAAGTCATTTAAGGGAAATTCATTTGAAAGTAAAAGTCATTCAGTATAGAAACAGTTGAAAAATCAGAAATGGAGTTTCCAAAACTTTTGTAATTCTCAAGTTTAGACTAAAAGTGAGTTAATGACTTTTATTTTTAAATGACTTTTACTTTAAGGACTTTGAGTTTTGACTGACTTATTCCTGGTATAGGGCGTGCCAAATTTATAAATTGTTGTCTCTCGCCGGAATCGAACCTGTGAGCAAAACATTTGTAGCCAGGCGGTAACCACTGCGCTACGAGACTCGTTGATGGTCAAGCGTGAGAATCGGATACTTGTGCCCGTACACAGTGGAAATTGAGATATACAGTACCCTCCCGCCTTTTCGTTGGCGACGACTATACAGAAAATAGAACGAACCGGCACGGAACTGTGAACCATGAACGAATGTATTATAATCGGAAACAGCGTCAGACCAAGAAACTGAAACAAAAATATTTATTAAAGGGGGACAGAAAGGAAAGTTAATATGAAAGAGCTTTTGAAGAGAAACCGATAAGTATAAATTTTAATCCAAATTAACGAACCTAATTTGCATACGGTTGACACGCGTTTGCTTGTTTTGGCGCGCCTAACGTTATATATAGGTACCCCGGGGTACCTATACTAGCTTTCCTTTCTGCCCCCTTCAAAGAAGGACGATTATGTGGACAAATCCCGTGACAACGGTCTTTTAAACTGCAATCGAAAATGTATCGCGGTTTAAAGGACTGAAGCGTTGCGATTGGACGACATACTCGTCCTTCTTTAATATTAAAACAAATAGTTACCCGGAAGTGTAAAAAATGTTCAAAAAAACCTATTGATTTCAATAGTCCGAATTTATAATAATCTTATGATCAGAAAACAAAAAAAAGTAAACTAGCGAAAACAACCAATGATGACCTGACTATTAATAATTCGATTAACGTTCGCATGTACTCGGCGGTGTGGTTTAACACATTTACAATATTCGTTTTTCAGTGATTCATACTATAATTTCTGATCCCCGGAGAAAAATACACAACGACAAGCGAGAAAGTGATTTTCAACTTTTTCTTGTGGGGACATATTGATTGCAGCCTCTTCTCTTACCTTACAAGTATTGAATATCTTACCTTACAAATATTGAAAATTTAAAAATCAACATAGAACATGTTTACCGCGAGAAAATGTGGTGTGGCGACTCCCAATACCCATAGGCGAGAATGCATAACTGGCTTCAAGAATTTATGGAATTTTTCGTCTGGAGGATGAATAGTGGAAATATCCAATAGAACCTCGAGGCTACCTGAACGATTGAGTAAATATTTGTAAATTAAATTAATAAAGATAATATAGATAATTTTGTTGTATGAAAATGAGATAATGTTGTTATAATATTCCATCCTATCTCATAGTTACATTATTTTTTTATATCTGGAGGGTGGATGGTGGAAATATCCAATAGAACCTCAAGGCTACCTGAACGATTGAGTAGGTTTGTTTTTCATGAACAAACATTAATAGAAATAGTTATAAAGACACATTTCACGAGTAGGTCATGAGGTGTTCATGAGATTCTCATCAGAAACTCATATAAACTTCTCACGAGATTGGACGGATCGTTAGGCCGCCCCTCATTTCATTTTGTAATAACTTTGTTCTATTTACAAGTTTTATTCGACCTTATTTGTCTATTCAATACCGTAAATTGTAATTGTCGCCAGAAGTCCGAGGGTCCACAAAACTCCGCTCCAAATGCCCAAAACAGCTATCATCACTTCATAGTTTTGATCGAGCAGCTAAAAAGTGACGTCACACGTGGAGAATCGAATGCAAAAGACACGTGACACGTGAAGAATCGAATGCAAAAAACACGTGACACGTGAAGAATCGAATGCAAAAAACACGTGACACGTGAAGAATCGAATGCAAAAGACACGTGACACGTGACAAATCGAATGGAGACGACACGTGACACGTGAAGAATCGAATGCAAAAGACACGTGACACGTGACGAATTGAATGCAAAAGATACGTGACACGTGACGAATCGAATGGAACGGACACGTGACACGTGAAGATTTGAATGCAAAAGACACGTTACACGTAAATAATCAGATGCAAACGACACGTGACACGTGACAATTCGAATGAAAAAGCCAAAGACATATAGAATGACACATGTTTATGTCTATCGTTTCAATTTTTGCATTCAAGTGTTAAATTTGTTGTTATTCACTTGTATTTTGTAACATTCAAATATGATTAATTCACCTGTACAGTGTACAACAAGTAGCACGACCACTTCCGCTCATAACCTAGTTGTATTCATTCGAGTTTTACATTTATTTTTAATTTGTTGTTATTTACTTGTATTTCATTCTGTAACATTAACCGGAGGACGATTATGTGGACCGATCCCGTGTCAACGGTCCTTTGAACTGCAATTGAAAAATGTATTGCAGTTTAAAGGACTGGAGCGTTGCGATTGGATCACATAGTCGTCCTTCTTTACCTATGTTCGATTTACCTGTACAATAAGTAGCGCCACCACTGTCGCTGCTGCCAGTGCCGCACAAAATGCTTTTTCCAACCAAATTGGAGCATTCGGAAAATGGTCTCGAACTATGGTGAAGCACACGAAGAACGCGCCTGAATGGAACGTGTCACGTTAAATGTGAGGTCACGTGAAACTTGACATTTATTACACAGTGATACGTACGTGTAGGATGGCTAACGTGCGGAACGTCACATAAAACGTGTAGTGAGCAACGGGTTAACGTAATGTAGATGTAGTGTATCAAGACTCTGAACAAACTCTTCCTGACTTTGTGTAGCGGCTTATATGGGTAAGCGGGAACAACTAGAGAGTATAGATGAATGTTCATTCGTAACTATGATGATGAAGGTACATAATAAATATAGTTACAATTATAAGAACCCCAGAGTGGCAACCTTTACACAGTGCTACATCACAACTACTGCCGTTTTCATGGCACCGCCTCTTCATGATGTCGTAGTTGCTCTCGCCCTCTGATGGCTCCTCGTCTGTGCGCTCTCTTGTTTCAGTGCCTCTCTTCGTAATTCGATATGATCATACAGGAACGATTGATTACGTACGGGGAGAGTATATATGAAGATTACGGAGTAAGTCTTAAACGAGCCTACAACAAGTGTGACGAGTAGTAACATGAAAAGTAACACATGAAGTAGGGAAATAAGTGTCACGTGGAACGTATAATTTATCAAAAGAAAATAGGGTAAAGTTAACCCAGTGGTAGTGAAACGTGTAGTAGACCAGACGTGATTTAAATTAGGTCCCGTGACCTCACTAGAAGTCGAATGAATAGTCACGTGAAGTTAGCAGTCTAACAAGGCATAGTGCACTTTGACATTGCACGTTTCTGAGCTCTGCTGTGTCCAACATGTTTCACGTGACTGTGCAATTGACTAACAGTATATGTAAATCGCTTAGAACTGATGATACAGCAAAGTGTGTGGTGTTTTTTTTTCTTCATGAAACGTTCAGAACATCTTATCGGTAACAACGAGTGAAAAAGTGGTAACTCACTGCAAATTGTGCCGAAATTCGAACAAAACGCCATCACATAGTACATGTAGAACCAAAATCCAAATTTATTACCCGAAAAGGTAGAGAACAGCTCGGGGATAATTCCGTAGAAAGCCAAATCTGTGAAAAAAAAACTTTCATTTTTTTTGAGTTTATTTCTCGAAATCACGACATTTTAATTTAGAATTTTTCTCGAAATCACGACATTTGCTACGTTTGTGCGCAACATGCAACAATTCAGAAATTTAAATGAAAATCTCAAGTTTTAAAACCTTACAATCTTGAATGGGACAAAGATTCAATAAAAGATTGAGTTTGAACGATTCACTTTGAGCGGGGAAGACGGAAAAATTCCCTGATTTGTAGTTTGATCTTCACCAAACTACAAGCACATCAAACCTACCATTCGGTGCCTCTGATAGGTGGTTTGTTCCACACACGAAAAATGTCGCAATCATGTTGTGTTTGTATTGATCTACTTTTTGTATTCTGTTTGCTTATTGTGGTTTGATCTTACGATTGGGTGACATCTGATAGGTGGTTCGCGGAAACTTGTCATCGGTGTGTCGCATTCCCATGGAAACGTCGGCTAACAGCAGGAAAAGTACAAAGATCAACTGGCCGAAATGTATCACGGCGGCCACCTGAAAACATTTAAATGAAGAAAAAAGAAAAAATATATACTTTCACCTCCCCCCCCCCCCCTCCTCCCCTCTCGTTAGTTTTCTATCCATATCACAGAAGAAAAATGGAAGTAATTATACGTTATACATTCAAATTGAAAACTAACTCCCCCCTCCCCAAATTATTCAGGAAATTACTGTAAGTTTCCATTCTCAAAGTGACAAAGCTGCTTTATGAACTGAGAGCGTGAAATATGTTTTATGGTCGAAGATTGGCAGTCTTACGACTTTTAAAAGGAGTCTGATTGAAGAGTTACGTACAAATATTGAAAACTAACCCCAAAGGAAAGGTTTCTCTCAAAATCGTTAAAATCGTTTCGACCTTGGTGAAACCGAGGACGAATTTGGTGTTGTTCTCAATGGAGTTTAACTGATGAGGACCCAACATTCTAGGAACAAAACCAAAATCGTCTTGAATCAGGGTCAAAACGATTCTCAGTAGCACCTTTCACTGAGCACATAATTTCATAGTACCATACAAAAGTCTTTGTGACAGCCAGTAATTCTGTTTCAGATGAATTTAACACTAACCCAGAAGTATTTCAATTTCTGTGGATGATACGAAGTGATGGAAACCATGGCAAACTTGAAGCAACTCTTGTTGTAGACCATGGCGGAGAGCACAGAAACGAACTGAAAAGTGGACTATACGGTTAGTCAACCACGGAGTCACGTGAAACATGTTAGACACAGCAGAACTCAGAAACGTGCAATGACAAAGTGCACGATTCCTCATTAGAATGCTAACTATACGTGACTATTCAATTTCCTGTTACTATAAGTTCAAGAATAAACTATTTGCTTTTTTTATTGCTCCCGCTAACTTATTTACTTTCTCAGAAGAAAAAAGAGACTCTACAAAGAAAGAGGTGCATAAAAGTAAGAACTGAAAAGAGAAAATTAGTAGAAAACAGATGTGAGGAGAAATAGAGATAGAAAAATAGTGAAAGAGAGAGTGAGAGGGGGAGAGACGGGGAGAGAGAGGGAGAAAAAGAAAGAAGGAAAGAGAGAGAGAGACGAGACGAAGCAGAAAGCTGCCAAGGCTTCAAGACTCACCCCAAGCGAGAACACTTTCTCGGGTTCCGAGAGTCTGACCAGCATTTTCCATCCTTCCCCGAAATTTCCGACGAAAAGCATGGAAATCCCCCAAACTGTCATCATCAAAACGGCCAAACAGTCTGGAAATTTTTTATCAGCCTTCTTTTATTAATCTTCATTACTTTTGTCAATGTTTTTCAGCAAAAATCAAAAGCTTGATCGAAAGTATTTTATAGAAAGTTAGGAAAGAAATATGTCGTACTAAAAATTCGTTATCAAAACGGCCAAACAGTCTGCAAGGTTTCATTCATTGAGGCGAACCAGAAGACCAAAATATAAATACATCTTGTGTACTGCCTCTTAAATCTAAAACACACTGTGGTGTTCCCGAGTTCTCAAAGGTACCGAAATGACTACTAAATTATGAAGTTTGACAAAATTGTGACTGTAAACTTTAACAAGCGTAAAATGTCGAGTGCACACTGAAGGTGAAACGCTATCGGATAGCTTTTGTACGGCTTCAGAAATTCTGCAAAAAAATTTATTTTTATTATCAAAGTTTAAACAGAGAATTAAAACTGAAACTCACAAACAACCGAGTTGATATAACTGAAGATTCGAACCCCGAGCCAAGCCAGACCAGTCACTATTGCCAGAATCACAAGGGCCGCAACAAAATTCTGGAATAAATATGAATTTCGTTGAAATATTCCTCAAAAATCTATAAAACAGTTGTGCGTAATTGAACTTGGGTACGAATAACAGCTCACATAATTTCCGATGAAACTCGAAAACCCATGATAATTTCAAGCTGCCAAAGTTCACTTGGAAACTCAGTACGATTAGCGCTAAATTGCTGCGATTGGCCAGCTACAAAAGCGAGAGAGCATGCAGGTCAATGACGCGCAGACAAGCTAAGACAGTCTGCGTCTCTCTGCCTGCACACTCTCTCGTCAAGAGCGCTACAAGAGTGGCTGGCCAATTGGCTGGGAATTGTCTTGGCTGAGTTTGGGCTGTGTTGAGAAAGCCGATGTGTCTCAAACTACACAGAAAAGTTATCATTTTCTTCCGTGTTTTGTACCTAACGTTCGAATATAGTAAAAGTAATGTGAACTCACATCATACTGGAAATGGCCGAACCTCTCTGCAGCCTGCTTTCTGAAACGAACAAATTTCCGGAAATCTATCAGAATTGAAACAGTGTCTTTTCAGGCGGCGTGGCAATCCTTTCAACCCCGAGTGGTCGACTGGTTGTGTGCGCGCTAGCACTCCAAACACCATGGTTCGATCCCACTCTGCGCGCTATCTTCATGGCGGACCGCATGAGCTGGTAATAGAGCTCATTCATGCCTAGTTTATCCTCTACGGACCCCCTCTCTACGGATACCATAATGTGATCCATTGTCTGGTTGTAATTGTATGAATAAAGTAACACATAGCTGAAATAGTGGCCGTGAAAGATTTTGTAGGATTTAGTCACGTGATTACACACGTGGCACGTGACAAATCACTCAAAAAAAACATTATAGAACTCACTGTGCAAATAGAGTGGGTGCTCCTATGAGTGCAATATTCGATGGATATCCCGGCACACAATAAGATGATCCCAGCGACAGAGTCCAGTTATGAGTTTTCTCGCACTCCATGCTGAGGCTCAGCGAGAAACAGCAGTCGCGCAGAATTTTGATCTCTTCGGCAGGGTTGCAGTCTGGAAGGGGAGAGTTATAGTGGTCGCCTAAAGAAAGGCGAAGGTATACTGTATATTTCATTCTGTGCTGTGTTAGAACATATATATATACGATGTAGGAGAAGTTGGTATAGTCGTTAGCCTTTGGGTCTCCCAAACTTTCGAGCCCGTTTTATAAAATTGACATGACTAAGTTATTTTATAGACTTGGCACGCACTATACTGGAAGTCGGAGGTGACAGTATTGCCCAAACAGAAGTAGATTAGTTCTCGATGCTTCGAATAGAACCAAAGTGTGAGAAGGCTCGATTTCTGGCGTAGTTGACGTTGTTTTTTTTATTCATTCAAACTCTCGGAGCAAAAATCTGTGGGCGTCAAAAACATCTCAGTATATCACATAAATAGGACTTTGAATGCGATAAACTCGCAAAAAGTAGACCTTGTATCCGTGAATATCAGATAAAAACTGCAATACTTACCAAAGGGTCCATTCCGTTCACACGTCACCACTTTCAATGGATTTCGGTGGACGAACATGTTGCGCGGCTCTTAGAGGCGAAACTCAGAATTTTTCTGATGTTTTTTTCTCTTGTTCATTTCGTTGTGCATAACATAATTTTTCTTCTTTTTGTGCTCGGGAAGTATGCGAAAAACGTCGAAACTCACCAAAGGGTCCGTCCCGTTCACACGTGACCACTTTCAATGGATTATCGTAAATACGGAGAACGTAGGAAACAATTTCGGCAGACAGAAGTACGTCCAAGGCTAGTAGGTACACGACCAGTACCAACATGGCAAATCCGATACCTGAAATGTGTTTTGAGATTACGGTATTTTAACATTTACTGGATTACGGTAATTTACAAAATCACGGGATTACGGTAATTTACAAGTTTAATTAATTACGGAATTACGGTACTCTAGGGTAGCGGTAGAATTACGGTAGGATTTTGTTAATTTACCAAAACCAACATGACAAAAACGATACCTGAAATGTGTTTAGAGAATTAAAATTGAGTTTATTACGGTAGTTTACAAATTCACTAGATTACGGTATTTTCACATTTATTGAATTACAGAATTACGGTACTCTAAGGTAGCGGTAGAATTACGGTAGGATTTTGTTAATTCACCACACCAACATGACAAAAACGATACCTGAAATGTGTTTAGAGAATTAAAGTTGAGTTTATTACGGTAGTTTACAAAGTCACTAGATTACGTTATTTTCACATTTATTGAATTACAGAATTACGGTACTCTAAGGTAGCGGTAGAATTACGGTAGGATTTTGTTAATTCACCACACCAACATGACAAAAACGATACCTGAAATGTGTTTAGAGAATTAAAGTTGAGTTTATTACGGTAGTTTACAAAGTCACTAGATTACGTTATTTTCACATTTATTGAATTACAGAATTACGGTACTCTAAGGTAGCGGTAGAATTACGGTAGGATTTTGTTAATTCACCACACCAACATGACAAAAACGATACCTGAAATGTGTTTAGAGAATTAAAGTTGAGTTTATTACGGTAGTTTACAAAGTCACTAGATTACGTTATTTTCACATTTATTGAATTACAGAATTACGGTACTAGGGTAACGATGTGATTATGGTAGGATTTTGATACATTACCGAAACCAACATGGCATAACCAATGCCTGAAATGTATTTAGGGAGTGGTCAACTGCGGGTTTCGGTAGTTCACTGACACTTTTCACCAATCCATTAACGCTATCATCGATTTTCATAGTGTTACGGTACCACAAAGCACATTCCCGTCCATTTAGGACCAATTGGGCCATAATATCCGCCACTCTATGAGAAATGTATTTGATGACTGGTGACGTACTACAACACTACTTAGAGCCAGCATTATCGTTAAAATGAGCAATAAAAGTTGAATTTCCGTTTCGGTATCACCCAAATGAAAAAGGGACGCTACAACACAAGGGGACCTACATCTGAATAGCTCGGTGTGCATTCCCCATACTTTGGTCAGACCAGTCTGCGTGAACTGAGAAATATGGAAAGCGTGGTTCAGAAGGGGGAATCCGAGCAAGATAGACACGACGATATAGCAAGCGATGAAATAGACTGAAAAGGGTTAAACTCGATAATTAATCTATCTAAGAAAGAGAGGAAAATGTACAATCGCCCCCACGCAACAATCATCCCCCTTGTGGTACTATTACCCCCACCTAATTGAAATCCCAGAAAAGTCGCGCGAAGGTGGGGGTTAATTGGTAAATGGGTGGGGGGACATTGTACATCTTCGACAATGAACAATCATCCCTCACTCAGCCCAAGCCTGCAGTAAATAAGCATGGTGTATAATCGCCCCCCCCCCCTTCCAAAGGTGGGGGGGGGGACGATTGTAGTACGGGCCCTATTCAACCCATATTCGACCAGGGTGGGGGGGGGGGCAAATGTAAACTACTCCCAAAAAGAGCTTGATATACAGTCAGTGGAATTCCGACGTCATGTAAAACGCAAGAAAGAGGTGTTTCATTTTCCAATGACATGTAACTTACAACGTACTGCTAATCACGTGCAACTGTGCCACAAACTTTGCATGTGGAAGATCACGTGTCGCTAATAACTACTTTGTGCAACCCATGAGATTTCAAGAGCATGCAATGAAACATAGGGTGATTGATCACGTTCTTCACGTGACACGTGATGGAGCTCTCACGTGTTCACACGTGACACGTGACTATTCCCGCGAAGAGAAAAACGTACATCCTCCATGATTGCGTGCCGCGAATCCGAGCATATGTATCTGATTGTAGTCAAAAGTTGTCGCCGCCACACAAATCGATATCGACAGACTGAACCAATCAATACCCTCATTGGCGGAGGGTGGCGCCGCATCTGGAATGGAGTTTGTAGTTTGGAGTTTGAAAGGGATTGACTTATTTTCACTTTCTCTCTCTATCTCTCATTCTTTCTCTATCTTTCTCTCTCTCTCTCTCTCTCATTCTTTCTCTGTCTTTCTCTCTTTGGAATTTGTAGTTTGCAAGGGAATTCGGGATGTAGTTTGGAGGAGTTTCTGCAAATATGTAGTTTGTAGTGAGTCAGCTGAAATGTGATTCGTTGTCTAGACATCACAGATCAAAACCAACACGATCTCTGTATGTCTATGTAAATAAGGAAATTGAGTTTTTCTCCAATTTTCTAGTTTGTATTACTTCTCTGAGCTTCACCTTTATTTGACATACCATTATCAGGTCCAACTTTCTCGACCGACGTGGGAGTGGGAGTCAATTGAAGTTGCAGCGTCTGAAAATCAATATATCTAACTTGAAGGATGGAGGATTTTTCACTTGAGATCCACCATAGCTATGATCTATGCAGAGCAAGTGAATAAGGTTGGCCTTCTTCACGCTTAGTTTGATGTCGTTGTCGTTTTGTCGAAATTCTTGAAGTGGGAGAAGTTTCGAAATCAAACTGCAACAATGATCTGGTTATTTCCTATATCTTGTAAGTTCTGAGTACGTATGCTAGAAGATCCCGGCACCTTCATCCCATCCTGCGTCTCCTCTAACATACGCTATTTCTCTGCTCTTACATCCCGCCGGGAGGTAAGAGACGAGAAATAGTAAGGCAAAGCGAGAGACGCAGGATGCGATGGAAGAGCCGAGATGATTCGTAGAAAAGAGAAACCGTTCAATAAGTCATTATCGATTTCTCCGGTGTAGATCACACTAATTTGTTCAGACTAGACCTGATAGAAACAATGAAAACTTACTAAACATTCGAACTTTTTTTTTGGTATCACCAAAAACTTGATAAATTCCGACCTTTTCTGGAGTCTGTGTATCTGCAGTGTTATGAGTGAAGGTGTTCGGCGTTCCTGGACGCTCGGAGTTTTTCTAATAAAAAAAGTTTTGTAAAAAACAACAATTGTGTATTGATTCGCTTGTTTGAATGAGAATGAGAAGAAGTTCCAAAAAGTTATTAAACATTCAACTTTAAATCCCCCCCCCCTATTTTCAATTTAGCTGATAGTCTTACCCCCTTAGATGGGTACTTTTTTATTCGCGTGTATCTTGAAAAAAAAATGTGAAAGTAAGTTGTAACAAACTGATGTCGACGGTACATGTTGGCGTTGTAGTTTGAACCTGATCTGTTTAGTAGTAGATACGAGTATGGAGATGATCAAACTATAACTGCCTATAGACAACGATTATTGATTGATTACCAATGGAGTAGGAGTCCCTTTTGCCGCGTTTTCTGACTTCAAACTTTCCGCCTGCGTTTTGTTCAACGAAAAGTTTGCCTGAAAGGAAAAATAAAAATCGTGGATATATAAAGTAAGCAGGAAACATTCAGTCTATGCTAATTAGTATAAAAACCTCTAACTCGGGTTCGGAAACCATTTGAAACACTTCGCCGCGTACTGCTGTTTAATCGATTCAGCCCTTTGCTGTCTTTGTGGGAGAAATAACTTTTCGAGCAAATACAGTTGTCGCTCATAGAATGAGAGGGGTATACTGTATATTTCACTTCGTCCTGTGTAAGAACCCATACATACAATTCGTCAACAACGGTGCTGTTCGCCCAGTTGGTACAGTGGTCAGCATCCGCGCCTCCTAAACTTTTGGTCTCGGTTCGAGTTTCACATGAGGCGAGTATTTTATAAATTTGGCACGCACTATATAGTTCGCACATTTCTCAACTGGACTTGGGCAGCTTGCCAATGAAATTTCTAGTTAGTTTTTGAACATGTTGAAATACTTCGAAACAATAGAAATTTATGTGAAGGGTTCTTCCCCTTTGTTGCAATCCGTGTTCGAGAAAAACTTTCTGTAAAATATATGTTTTCTCTAAATAACAGTCTTTCAAAGTTTTTGACACGCTGCCAACGAGTCCAGTTGGGAAATATGTGAGTACTATACCTCCGTTTTGCTTATGTTTTCCAAGCGATCCGTTGAATCTTTTTCCTTGTTCGAGACAATTTTGGTGGGAGCAGATTCTTGCAGCTTTGACATGTCTGGAAGGGTTCAGAGGTGTCATCTTGAAGAAAACGTTGAGAAAATGATTAATTGAATAACTTTATATAGGAATATTTATTATAGTTAAAGAAGGACGATACTGTGGACCAATCTCGTTTCAACGGTCCTTTAAACTGCAATTGAAAAATGTATTGCGGTTTAAAGGACTGAACCGTTGCGATCGGACCACATAATCGTCCTTCTTTAATGAAATATTTGTGGCAAATACATATTAGCTTAGCAATGTGAAAACCAATCAACTCTCAGAAGTTCTAAAAAAAGACTTTCTTGAATTCAACAGTTTGAGTCAGAAAGTGTAAATATCTTCAGTGAAATGCTCCCATGTTGCTCATGAAATACGAATATTACGCTAATGAAAAGTTAGTGGTAAACCAGAATAATCAATATTCAGCAAAATCACCTCAGCTGCCACCGCTCGACCCAATAACACGACTTCAAATGAGAGAACTCCGGAATCAAATTCACTTATCCGACGTAAAATGAACTTTTCACCGTTTTCAAACACGAAAAACGGCGCTCAATGGACGTAAATCGTTCATTCACGCGTTTCCGAACTTTACCATGATTGATTGAAACTGCACTTCTTGTAAAAAAAATCTCACGTGACACTTTAAAGAGTGGGCGAATTTCGCGAAAAAACGAAATTCCGATCCAAACCAACTGACCACATCCCTCAAGCAAAAACCATGTTTAAATTAGAATCCCATAAACCGTATCTTCTGCAAACGTATGACGTTTTTTGATGTTCTAGCTATGAATGTTATCTTTTTTTCTAAAGTTCGTGCTGAGACAAACCTTTTCCTGAACCACACAACTCCATATTATTGTAACCGTCACCAATATAGTTTTCTAGAGACGATAACATATATCAACACCTTTTCAAAAATATTCATTCGACTAGTATTTTGGTTAGTTGTCAACATTTAGTTCACTAAAATGTGAAATGCACCGATGAGACGTTTTCCACGTGATAAGCAAAAGGTTACAGTAACCAGGTGATTTCAACACGTTAAAAACGTGTCAGAACACGTGAAAAACGTCTTCTAGTTCACGTGTCTCAAAATAGAGCACGAAATATGTACAATGACTAGTACCTCGAGATCAGTATTGCTATAATGACATTGGTGTTAAGGAACACTAAATTGACGCCTAGTGGAGATCGAAATACAAGCTACAGCAATAAAAATCAATAATCGAGATCTTACAGGAGAGTAGAGTGCAAACTACACATTACATGCATTCATCACACCAAGTTGGCATGAAAAAACGAAACACAGAAAAATTGTTGGCTACAGTACATTTGGCATTGTGAGTAAGTGAAGATTAGTGGGAGAGAGAGTATGGAAAATCGAGAGGGTGCCGACGATCAGCCTCTCTTCGTGTCCTCGTTCATTTTGTCACTGATCAGCACAGGCAGGTGAGAGACGTCATCAATCTGAAATCAATCAATAATTTAATCGATAACAGTAGCCAAATTTTTGTTTCGTATTGATTTTCTCAAACTATTGCTGTTATTTATTTATCTATTTATTTTTATTTGATGCACAACGAGGCGCGCTAAACGAGATAAAAAAACAGAGCATAAAATTGCTTGAAATACCACTACATCACAGAAATAAAAGATTGTTGTAAACAAATGAGCAACTTTGACTGATATTCAGGGTGGGCACACGTGCAGAATTATAGAAAAAATGATGTCCGATTTATCATAAAGTGAAAATCTACAGTGAACGTACGCTGAACAAAACGTGATTAAAAACGTGGGATCCAAAACCTTATCTTCTGAATCGTATGAATTACTACAGTAAGTCTAGAAATGTGAAGTATCTACCGTTTAGCTGTTTAGCACAGTTTGAACACCTCAGCCTAAGGTTCATAGTGTTGGACATGCGATTTTAGTCAGAAACCTTTTTGATTTCCAACTTGACATTTTGAGCTCATTCTATAGGATTTGTCAAACCGTTGTGGACATCGTACCATCGATTTCGTATGGGACGGGGTTTGGTGAGGGGCCAGCCAGTCTGCGTATCATTGACCTACACACTCTCTCAACCGCTGGCAAATAATCAACGACCGCTCGCCCCGCATCGCTTAATCAATCGAACCCTCGGTTGTTTTTATGAGGAAAATGGCGACTATACCACCATGAAATCCCGGCACACTTCGTAAAGTATCATAATTTCGTTGATCCCAGATTTTCGTAGGTAACTCACAAAGTAGTCCGAGTACTCGCGCAGTGTGTCCCTGTTGCCTACTCCCGTGAGGACCGCGACGCTTGCCCGCAGACCCGCGACGCGTCCCATTTTCAGATCAGCCGTCGTGTCGCCAACCATTACAGCTTCCTGGAAAAACTTTGTTTGCCAAATGTCTGCGCCATAGGGATTCGAACTGCCGTTATCGATTTTCAGGTTTGCTGACCATAACTGCTTCCTGGGAAGAAAAAAGTGTGCAAAAATGGAGTCTCATGTGGGATTCGAACTGACGTTGGGAGTTTTATGGCGTCCTAATCAACCCCTCTAGAGCTTAGCGAAAGTGACGTAAAGTAGGGAGAAATCACAATGTGCACTTCTCTTCTTGCGTTTGTGTTCCACACGGTTAACAAGAGAGTATAACTGTCTTTCACAGTTTTTTCATAATTAAATCATGTTATCTAATCGGAATGTTTTACAGAAACTATTTCAAACAGTACCCCATTTATGGTGCAATTCAATCCAACATGTGTATAGTTTACACCATTCCTACTAAGACTCCTACAGTAACTTTACAACCTTTCCGGAGGCTGTTGTGACGCTGCAAAGTCAGTTCATCAATAGCCCTCTCGTACATTCGTCGTACCTGGCGGCGTAGCAAACTGCCCAACCTCATGAGAAGTTCATATGAGTTTCTCATGAGATACCTCATGAGCTACTCGTGAGCTCTCAATGTTGTAGCATAGCGATCAATAGAATCTCATGAGAAGCTCGTGCTATTAGCTCACGAGGTGATCTCATGAACTTTTGTGGAGATTGCTACGCCGCCTGAGGACGAGAAGAGGGTAAAAAACTCCTATCCCTCTCCGATCACAAGAAGGTGAGGAAGACCACTTAGAGGTTTCAAAAGCATACTGTAGGAGTCTCAGTGAGAATGGAAAAGACTATACCTACCGTATGATGCACGCCAACCCTCTTGCATATCTGCATCGCGCAATGGGGCGACGGTTTTGGGATGATGCCAACGTCGTTTCCGCATACCACGTCATCCAACATCCCGTGGATACCCAGAATACGCATCTGCTCCTCGGTTGCACGTCTGGAAATTAGAACGTTGTAAAGTAGGAAAATGGGAGAGTTTAAAGGAGACCGGAGAGCAACATGGTTCCTCGTAAAGCTGCTGTATCCTAATTTTGATTGGACGCGTTGCGTGTCGCGCGGCATTGTCATGTGAATGTCACGTGGACCGATCAAACTACGAGTTATTTATGATCTCTGATCTCAATAAAGTTTAAAGCAGCTCGAAACAAAACCTCTGCTCCATTTGTGTTCCGGTCTCCTTTCAAAGTGTGAAACAAACTATAAGTACTCGTGAAAGTAGACACATAAACGAACCAGATGCAACTCTATATCACGTTAAAACACATGAGTGCACTTGAAACAACGTGTCAGTCGTGGTCTGAAGTGCATGATGCAAATTTGATGTCAGTTTGATTGAGTTCCGTAAACCTCAAGCTTATTACACGTAAGCCACGTGACTTCACGTAAAAATAAACGTGTCCGTACCTGCTATCAGCGGTACAAAGTGCAATTTTAATGTCCATCTGCTTGAGTTCCGTGAAAAGTGTGACGAGGTCACACACTGGGGCCGTTTCTCCGTTTGCTGCTTCGGGGACAGCGTGTTTTACAATTTCCTCGGCCTCGTGCGAGGGAACCCCGAATGCCTTTAAAATGAAGAAATTGAATTTAAAAAGTTTTTCATCGGTTTTAGTAATTTTTAAATGTCGAAAAAAGTAGGAAAAAATGAAGATTGTTTCACTTAGAGAACGTCAAAGGTCTGGAAAATAGAAAACTTTCATACTATAGTTATAGAAATTTTTATATGGAAAATGGAAAACTAACAAACGAAAAACAGGAATTTTGAAATGAAAAAATCCCAGACTACCTGAATGGTAGTAGAAACATCGGCACGAATTCCAATCAACGTCTTTTCTGCCAAAGACCCCATCGTCACCTGCAAATAAAAGATCGAACTACATGAATCAAACGACAATTAATATGCACTTATTCTATGGTGATGACCAATCCTGTGTCATATAAACCACAACTTCTAACTTTTTTCCACTTTTCAGAGCAAAACAGACCAAACTGTTATATACTGTTCGAGATTTTCTCACGTGATTAACACGTGTAGTCCATTCAAAGCAAAAAGTGTCAAAATCCCTTCCTTCAATGTCTACTCGAGAAACTTCCTTATGCAAATTTCCGCCAAATCTCATTTTATCGAGTGAAAAAAGCAACTGCGTCGTTCAAATTTCGGAACCTTGTGAAAAAGTTAAAATTGCCGAAAACGGTGTATAACAAAGACACCAAAACAACTCTTTCAGGTAAAACCAAGAAGACCATTGGCAAACTACAATAACAGACCACAAACAGACAGCTCAAACTACAGTTACCCAGGTTTACAACCAATTCTGATCTTGGTGTTTCCCATACGAATGTTCTCTGTTTCTCCCTCAAAACAATCTAAGTGATGACGTCACACACTTCTCCCTGGAGCACATTTCCTCATCGAAATAGATTGAGGCTACTCTCCACGCCCCTCCCCTTTAACAGTCTATGATTAGAAGACCTACAATTAGACAAAAAAGGAAAAAGTCCGATTTTCAATTGGAAAAGTGGAGTTTTGAGAAAGCAACGTTGCATGCAAACTATACTCTTCAGGATATTGCAATGAAGTTGTCCTCTCTTCGAACTAACTTGATAAAATCGACCAGAAGTAAATTGAATAGTCACGTAAACTTAGTATTCTAATGAGAAATCGTGCACTTTGTCATATCACGGTTCTGATTTCTGCTGTGTTCAACATGTTTCACGTGACTGTGCAATTGACTAACAGTTTAAAAGTCGATTGAAAGAAATAGATAAAAAGGTTTCTATAGTTCCCACTTCTAGATTTGAAAAGCGAGAATAAGGTTAAAACAAATGGCGAACACTACGAACATATCACGTAAAACGTCATTAGATAACATGTGTGTGAGTTTTGTTTAGTAAAACTATGATTGAAAGTTCAGTAAAAGTTTAAAAGTAGAAGTGAAAATGTTTTTTACTTTTAGTCCCTCGATTTTCACGAATTCGGAATTTGGCACCGCGCCCAATTTTCGAAATGCAATCCCCGCGGGAGATATTTCACTCAGAAACGGGCGTTGAACAAAATTCACATGAAAAACACATGATGAAGAGGAAAGTGATATCATTGGAAGAGAGGTCGAAGAACACAAAATTGAAGTTTGACTTTTTCTAAATTTGATCCTAGTTGGAAAATATCACCCCCCCCCCCCCCCCCCCCAAGATAATACAAAGAAAATTTTTTTTAGCTCAGCGCATTTTGATTAGGCGGCGTAGCAATCCCTTGAAAATCTCATGAGATACCTCATGAGCTATTCGTATGAGCTTCTCATGAGATTCTATTGATTGCTATGCTACAACATTGAAAGTTCACGAGTAGCTCATGAGGTATCTCATGAGAAACTCATATGAACTTCTCGTGAGATTGAAGGGATTGCTACGCCGCTAGGTCCATACTACATCACTAGAATCGTTTCCATTTTTTTCATTTTCCATCCATTTCAGTTTCGTTTCCGTTTTAACCGCTTAGCGGTGCAATGCAGAAATATCCTTGTAGGTTACTCCCATTCTGCGTCTCTCGTTTTGCACACTGTTTCGCGACACCCGTACCTCGGCTGTGAGAGCAGAGAAATAGCGTGTGTTCGAGGAGACGCAGGTTGAGATTGCATTTCCGGGATATTCCTTGGTATATGATTCGCTCTGTCCAAGCAAACCTATAGTGGGTGCCAAATTTATAAATTTCACTTCTCGTCGGAATCGAACCTGCGAGCAAAAGGTTCGTAGCAGCGCGATAATCACTGCGCTATTAGAGCACACAGCTGCAGGCTTTGGAATCGAAGGCATGTGTGCGTACACAGCGAAAAGTGAAACATACAGTACCCTCCCGCCTTTCTCTTGGCGACGACTATATACGGTGTATGTTGCTCTATTCCGCTGTGTTTGTAGTTTGATCTCGTTAATCAAAAGTCTTAAAATATGTCATGTTTCGAGATCAAACTACAATGAATACATTAATAATCCCTTCACGTCCTCGTGCAGTTCTCATCCCAAAACACCGGATGAGTAGCCGAAAAACTCGGCTCAAATTTCATATGAGTGGGATGCTCTAATGGAATATACATGACGGGTTTCGGGCTGTTTTTCGGCATTTGCTAAGTAAATACCACAGTTGTCACGTAATACGCGTGTTTTTCACGTTAAGTTCACATAACACAAACACGTGGTTTCTCACGTGAATATCTGCTAAACGAACACTTGAATTGTCACGCAATACACTAGGTTTCTCAAGTGAAAATCGTCACGCCAATTTGATTGAGTAGGTTGCCATCTTCCTTAATTTTCTCTTTTACCCGAAAAGTTTTGCGAAATAGTGCGTAAAACTAGAGACGCAGGTTCGGGTCAAGATTATGACATTTTCCAGTATGCCTTGTCTGGTTTAAGAGTCTGTTGTTTATATTCAAGCATTTAACTTTCTCTAGTGGACTTTTTGAGTGAACATGTGGCAACCTAGCCTAAATAGGTCAATTTTGTGACCAACTGGGCAGTGTAATCACGTCCTCCCTCGGTGTACCGTAATCCAATAATCTAGTCGCGTGTTGTTGGCGGGCGGCCAATTATTTTGAATGACGTCGTTTTCGCGCCCAAACCCATTTTCGAATAAGCTCCAGCCGAATTCGATTCTGACGTACGAATATTTTGAAAAGTACAAGTTCAACTTGGGTGCGAAGTTGGTATAGTCCTAATCATATACGTTAACTACAGAACCATGTCTGCGTCTCTCATGACTGACTGATCTCTGCTTGATTCTAGCTAGTGTTGATTTGGAATCATCTATGAATATGAAAATGTAATATATTGGGGAATGACAAAAAATATGCACCACAGCGGACTCGAACCTGCGACCTAAACGGCAGAACTCTGCTACGCTAACGACTGAGCCAACACTGCAATAGTTGTAAAATCTCTGCCTCCACGTTTCAAAAGTAGAACACAGCGAAAAGTGGAGTACACAAAGTAAGAACTGATTTCATTTTTGGATTGTTCAATGAGTAACGGAAACACTTCTGAGCGCCACGACTTCATAACTATTTGGAAACGAGCTATAAATTGCGTGGAAAAAGCTGGCATAAAATCTTTCTGAAGCGCAGATCAATTTCTCGTGAAGAATGCTCAGAAATTCAAAGACATTGTTCTTTATACTGACAGTGAAATGAATAGTCAAGTAATATGAGCAATATAATGAGGAATCGTGTCATTGCAAATCTCTGAATTCTGAGTTCCCCGGAATTCCTAACCAACATGACAATCGAACGCCCCCGTCACTCCCGAAATATCCCGGAAAGGGCGCGAAATTTGAATAAGTGAATCAGGCGGGAAGCAGAGAGGAAGAAATCAACGATGTTCACAACTGGAAATCACTGACAAAACATGGGTGTTGATTGATTTTGGGATATCTACCGTTCTAAGCGCCAAACTTGAAAGAGTAAATCAAGCGGGAAGCCGAACGAGTGAGAAAGGTAATGAAAACTCGATATTCGATAATGAAAAGAGGTTCACTGCCTATAATCTTTCGAAAAGGATGAATATCTCTGATGATCTCCGTGAGAAATAAACAAATACTGTTGAACTTGAATAAGTAACTCAGATATGAAAAGATTTGGTCGCTACTCAAAAAAAGACGAGCTGCTTTAATGAAAAACAGTGTATCGAGTTTGATCGCTCCAAGTGGACAAATGATCAATATCCATGTTTTGAATGGGAACCACATAGAAACTTATATTCGTGAATTGTATAGTTCACACCATTCCTACTGAGACTTCTGCAGTAACCTTACAAACTTTTCGAAGGATGTTGTGAGGCTGAGAATTTAGTTCATCTAAAATCCTCTCGTACACTCATTGTATCTGAGAACGAGAGTGAGGGGCTAAAATCCTCTACCTTTCCGATTACAGATACGCGTGGAAGACAACTTAGAAGTTTTAGAATCCTAATGTCGGAGTCTCAGTAGGAGTGGAAAAGATTATACCTTTCTGTTGACGGGGCAGACTCCGAGTGTCTTGTAGACGGCTGGTCCGACCGGTCGATTGGTGGCAGACTCCAGACTGCAAAGATCAATGTACAAAGAACAGTTGTCCAATATTCTTCGAGAGCAAAATTGGTCACTTGTATTCGGAGCCCTAGAGAGGGGCAAGAAAGGCGGAGAGAAGAGGATACTGGAAAAGAGAGATAGGGAGAAGGGGAGAGAGATAGAGAGGACATTGAGGGAAAGATAGAGAAAGATAGAACGAGTAAGAGAGAGAGAGAGAGAGAGAAAAAAAGAGAGCGAGAGAGAGAGAGAAAGAGAGAGAGAGAGAGAGAGAGAGACCCACAGTCCGACGGTGGTATGTGCCCACGGGAGCCACATTCTGTGAAAGTCGACCAGTGTGCCGTCCTTGTCGAAAATGACCAACTTCACTCCGTTGTTAGTAAGATTCATTCTGGAAACAAAGTTGTATAATGAAAAACTTTGATATTTATTTGTGTAAAAGTGCGTAAATTTGCATAACTGAGTTAAATTTTATTGAAGAGTGGCAATTGTTGAAAATACATTGAGCAGTATAAATGACAAATTCTCTTTGACACTTAAAGAGGAACAGAAAAGAAAGTTTATATGAAAGAGCTTATCAAGAGAAACCGATAAGTATAACTTTTAATTCAAACTGGCGAACCTAATTTGCATACGGTTGACACGTGTTTGCCTGTTTTGGCGCGCACAACGTTGTATTTAGGTACCCCGGGTACCTAAACTAGTTTTCCTTTCTGCCCCCCCCCCCCTTAATTCGACTTTATTCAGTATCGAATTTGAGATGCATGCAACAAAAGTTCCAAATGAAAACGTGCTCTCTCCAATAGACGTGAGAACTGAAGTAAAATTTCGCTTTGCAAACAACTACAAAAACCAGTGAGGTTTTTCAAAGAAAGCATAGGTTTGGCATACATCTTTGTTATGATTGTGGCGATGGTGAACGAAAAAGTTTTTGCGAACTTCTAATTCCAATAAACGGCAGTAAAAGAGTCTACAGCCCACAATTGAAACTATAGCAGAGTATGAGCCAAGAAAGACAAATCATGTCAAACTATTAGCAACTTGTTAAACTAAACAAGAAACCTGGAGTCACATTCATTATTTAGTGTTACAAACATGAAAGTTTTGAGATTTACAAAAAGTATGGTGCTTTCACTTTGAGAAGAAGGATGGAAGTCCATTGGGAGAGTGTGAATCTGGAGGCATTCAAAAGGGGGCGTGGTCAAATATTCAATACAATACGTCATCCCCCCACCCTAGATAGAGATCGTTAGCAAAGGCAGGCTGCAACTGTCAGTGTACTTATTTATGCTGTGTTTGTAGTTTGAACGCGGCCGTGTGTTTATGAAGTGAATGTCGAACTATCAACACATCATATAGTTCCAATCATTCCTACTGAGACCTCGGCAACGTGCCAACAAAATCTCCACTGTGAAAACGCTGGCAGCTTAAAATACCGGAGAAGATGCAGGCTCTAATATTGGTGTTGAACTAGCCTGCATCTCCTCATGAATTTCAAACAGTTGACTGACTCCGGTATTTTAAGTTGCAAAATTGGCGAGTCCGGTATTTTAAGTTGCAACGGCTTTTCAGAGCAGGCGGCGTTTAACCATGTTATTGTTTTCCAAAACACTGAGAGTTTTTCTGAGCGACAGTTTACCTCTGTTACAGTACCTGGATGCAAATTGATTTCATAAAATCTTTTATTTCTAGGAAATACATTCAAAGTTCCATTGGCACGCTGCCAAGGTCTCGGTGGAAATGACGAGAACTATAACTAGGTGAGACAAAATGGTTAGGGAAAAGACTTCAGAGAAAACATCAACTTGTTCAAAAAGTGAATCAAGTGTGATCTTTTTGTAGCCTGTTGGTGAGAAAACTGCAACAGAGATTTTCAAAGAGCACTATTTTCCAAAAAAAAAACTTCAGGAAACTTCTGCAAGTTTTCAAGCTAATCTTCATTGCATTGGGTTTATATTCGTCCGGTATTTCAGGTTACAAATGCTTCAAGCAAGTTGGTCATTACCGGTATTTTAGCTAGTAAACTGTCAAATTCAGGTCAAAAGTTAAAATAACCAAGTTTTTCTAGAGAAAACAGCCTAAAAACAGCAACCACGAGTAAATTCTTTCAAAGTTACAGTAATCTGTAGGTCAAACAAGTTTCGAACAAGACAAAAGGGAGAAGTGACGCAAGTAGCAGGCGCGAAATTGGAAAGTAGATGGACAAACATAATGGTAAGGGAAAGAGAGAGAGAGAGAGAGAGAGAGAGAGAGAGAGAGAAGAGAGAAATAGAGAGAGAGAGAGAGAGAAACTCATTATCTCTCATGTCTCTTTTTTTCTCCACTCTCTCTCTATCATTCTCATTTGTCTCTTTCTCTCGCTTTCGGTTCCTCTCTCTCTCCCTCCCCCTCTTTTTTCTTTAGCGAGAGAGAGATAGAGAGAAGAAGAGCAAAAGCAAAAGAGAGAGGGATACGAAATTGTGAAGAGGAACTGAGCAACCAACCTTCTAGCCATTACGAATCAGTAAAAATGAGATATTCAGCAGCTTCCCAGACAATTACAAGTAAAGATTCACGTGAAAACGTGGAAAACGGAAATTTACGGTTTCCTTGGTTTTTCTGTTTTTCGCAATGTAATTTTGTTTCGCTAGGCACGTACTTAAAGCAGGACGATTATGTGGACCAATCCCGTGTCAAAGGTCCTTTAAACTACAATTGAAAAATGCATTGCGGTTTAAAGGACTAAAGCGTTGGGATTGGACCACATGATCGTCCTTCTTTAAACAAGTGTTATAGGGTTCGCTTCTTACATACTAGTCTATTACGTGTATGTTGCTCTATCCCGCTGTAATTGTAGTTTGTATTCTATGTTTCAAAAAAACTAAAACTGGTGAATTATGGTTTGCATTGAGCTCGCGCACTGAAACTCTACAGTTTCAGTGCGCGAGCCGAAAATGTTCTGTGGACAAGTGGTTAGTGTTCGAAACTGTGGCTCTGCAAGCCACGCGGCGTAGCAATCTATCCAACCTCATGATAAGTTGATATGAGTTACTCATGAGATACTTCATGAGCTATTCGTGAACTCTGAATTGTAGCATGGCGATCAATAGAATCTCATGAGAAGCTCATGCGAATAGGTCATGAGGTATCTTATGAGATTATTGAGAATGTGCTACCACGCCAGAGTTCGATTCCTGCCAAACACAAACTTCATGAAATTCATTAAAATGACCATTTTGAAATTGTAGGTTGCTCTCAGAAATTGAAAATTACGACTAAAATCTGTTGCAATTAATTTCACTGGTTTTTGAGACTACATTTTTTGCTTTGGAGGCGCGTGAGAGACTCTCATGACCTAATTAACGCGAAAAAAAATTACGAATTTGCAAAAAAGGAAGAAAAATGGAACATAGATAAAATAAGATGTGTTAAATGAATAGATAAAAGTATATTAACTATTCAAACAGTTCAAACATAACACTGAAGTTTAGATTTGACAGTTTATACAAGTTTTCGATAAATTACAAGTTTCCAAATGTTATTCTCGAGAAGATTGACCTTTTGAACCCTGTTTAAGTTTGCGAAGTCATGACGTCACGAATCACGTTTTTCACGTCAAAAGTCAGATATAATTTTTATAATTTGGTAGTGAAGAGACCTCGAAATCTGGGCTACTGCTAACTTTTACACCAAAAACGGAACGTAGAAAACAAAAAATAACTTAAAAAATTATGCCAGATGAAGACCACTTTTTGCCTCTTTAGAAATATGGTTGTTTTCTAGAAAATGATATTTCCATTAAAGAGATCTCCAGCTATTCTGAGAATTTGCCCAACATTCAATCCAGAAAAACGTCTGAATACTACGCTAATCACTGACACTTGTTGAACGCTCCGAACTTTGAACCCAACTTCTTCTCTCAAAAGTGCAGCTTATTGTTTTATATTCATTCGGAACAAAATATGTGTTTTTTTTGTTGGGAATTTTGGAAATTCGGATCATACAATTGGGTATTTGGGTTACCCCGACCCTTTTCAACTGCTCCGTTTGAACCCAAAGTTGGAAAAAAACAAGAGGGCTTAATAAAGAAGAACGATTAGCGCCAATTTTCTGCAATTGGCCAGCTACAAAACCGAGAGAGCATGCAGGTCAAGGACGCGCAGACAGGCTAAGACAGTCTGCGTCTCTCTGCCTGCACACTCTCTCGTTCAGCCAATAAAAAAGTGGCTGGCCAATCGGCCATGGGAATTTTCTGAGAGAAGAACGACTATTCGGACTACTCCTAACGTTCGGTTTAACTGCAATACATTTTTAAAATTCAAAGGATACGTCGGGATTGGTTCACATAACCGTCCAGTTCTAAATAATGACGATTATGTGCGGCAACCTCAACGCTTCAGTCCTTTTAACTGCAATACATTTTTCAATTGCAGTTTAAAGGACTGACGCGGCGAGATTGGTTCACATAATCGTCCTACTTTAAATCTAAAAATTGAACTGCACTGCTAGTGATGAATTTAATTTTTTCATCAACAATTGAACTGCTTTGCTGTTTGACCCCAACTTATTCTCTCAAAAATGCAGCTTGTAGTTTTCTATTCATTCGAAAAAAATATGTGTTTTGGTGGGAATTTTGAAATTCACACAAATTTACGTAGAGAGGAGTGATTGTCAGATGTGCTAAGAAATGAAATATTTACCTTTTCTTTTTCTTAATATAAAGTTTCGTTTTTTTTTCCGGCAAAATTTTAGTTGAATGATAAAATTTGGAGAAGTCAGTAGGCGAATTCATCATTATTTCACTACAAATTGCGGTAATTAGAGGTAGAAAAAGAACTATAATCTAGATGATTGGGGAGGGGAGAGAGTGAGGGAGAGAAAAAGAGAGAGAGGGATAGCGAGAGAGGGAGAGGGAGAGAAAAGAGAGAGAGAAAGAGAGAGAGAGAGAGAGAGAGAGAGAGAGAGAGAGAGAGAGAGAGAGGAGAGACAGAAAAAAAGCGAGAGAGACTAGAGAGGTACAGGGTAATAGAGAGAATAGAAGAGTGAGTGACGCAAAAAGAAGGAGGGGAGGCGGATATAAGAAGAGAAGACAATAAATAGAGATAGAAATATTTGTTTTCTTCTCTTTCTCTCCCCCCCCCCCCCCTCTCTCCCTCTCTCCCCCCTCAATACTTCTCTCCCTTCATATCTCTCTTCCCCTTTCTCTGCCCCCTCCTCCCTCTCCTCTCTCTCTCTCTCTCTCTCTCTCTCTCTCTCTCTCTCTCTCTATCTTTCCTCCCTCTCTCAATCAAATTTCCCCCAATTTTCGTCCAACTAGGGACCGAGAAAAACGAAGAAATCCAATGCGAAGACACATAGCCGAAGCGTCATTCGAACCCCTTGAGAAAAGCGCGAAAAAATAAATTTTTGGTTCTTGAACCAACGAGAGAGAGAGAAAAAGAGAGAGAGAGAAGAGAGAGAAACAGAACTGGTAAAAAAAGAGAAAATACACTCAAAATGTTTGTTTCATGAACCTGCGTGAGAATTCTTTTTTTTTTTCACTAAAAGCAGGAGAGAGCAGACTGAAAAAGGTTAGAGAAAAGCACTAAAAACAGAAAAGCAATAAAAGAAGAAAGAAAAGAGGCAACAACTTTATTTTTGGTTCTTGGGAATTCCCTCAGAAAAATAAAAAAGAGAACAAAAGAAATAAACTACGGAACGAACCCGAAAATGATTGATGGGAATTATTAATTTAGTGAAACTTGTAACACTTACAAAATCATTTTCCATGGCATTTAATTTAACTGAACTTCAGCCAGAAAGCGGGAATAAAATCCTTTTTTGATCTATCGTGTGAGCACTAGAACGTTTTGAAAACTACTTATATACTGTTAGTCAATTGCACAGTCACGTGAAACACGTCAAACACAGCAGAACTCAGAAACGTGCAATGACAAAGTGCATGATTCCTCATTAGATGCTAACTTTGCATGACTATTCAATTTACCTCTAGTATACAGATATTAGTTGCACGTGAAACATGAAAACACATGTTTTGTATGTGTTTTATTCATGTTTGTCAGAGTTGAATATAATAAGATGTGAACTGTTCATGTTTCATAGGTTTAAACTATATATATTTAGTTCTATATGATTTATAATATGTAAACAAATGTATTTCCTAAGACTATATATATTCCTTAAAATGTAATATATATATATATATATATATATATATATATATATGTATATATATCTTAAAATTTAAACTATATATAGGTTCAAAAAGATGTAAACTTTTTGGTTCAAGATGAATAACAAATCAGAGTCTCTTCAGAATTGCGTGCGATAGTTCGAAATTCAGGGGGCGGCGTGAATATTTCAGACGTTCCCACATTCAAGAGAAGAAAAAGAGAGAAAGAAGAGAGAGAGGAAGAGAGAAAGAGAGAGAAAGAGAGAGAGGAAGCGAGAAAGAGAGAGAGAAAGAGAGAGAGAAAGAGAAAGTGAGAGAAGAGAGAGGTGAGAGAGAGGGGGTGAGAGAGAGAGAGGGTGAGAGAAAGAAAGAGAGAGAGAAGATAGAGAGAGAGAAGAGAGAGAAAGAGAGAGAGGGGGGGAGAGAGAAAGAAGAGAGAGAGGAAGAGAGAAAGAGAGAGGGGTGAGAGAGAGGGGGTGAGAGAGAGAGGGTGAGAGAGAGAAAGAGAGAGAAGAGAGAGAGGAAGAGAGAAAGAGAGAGAAAGAGAGAGAGGAAGCGAGAAAGAGAGAGAGAAAGAGAGAGAGAAAGAGAAAGTGAGAGAAGAGAGAGGTGAGAGAGAGGGGGTGAGAGAGAGAGAGGGTGAGAGAAAGAAAGAGAGAGAGAAGATAGAGAGAGAGAAGAGAGAGAAAGAGAGAGAGGGGGGGAGAGAGAAAGAAGAGAGAGAGGAAGAGAGAAAGAGAGAGGGGTGAGAGAGAGGGGGTGAGAGAGAGAGGGTGAGAGAGAGAAAGAGAGAGAAGAGAGAGAGGAAGAGAGAGAGCAGTGAGAGAGAGGGGGTGAGAGAGATGGTGAGAGAAAGAAAGAGAGAGAAGATAGAGAGAGAGAGAGAGAAATTAGAGAGAGAAAGAGAGAGAAGGGGGGGATGGAAAGGATAGTGAGAATGAGAAAATATACATTGAGAGAAGACAAATGAAATGAGAATGAGCAGAGATAGAACTGGGAGATGGAACGTAATGTACAACTCTAACAACCACTTTCAGAGAAAGTATCTGCTTCTGGGCATCTCAAATTAGTTAGGAAAGGGGTAATGAGCGCTTATGAGATATGAGAGTGTTCAGAGAACGAGAGAAAGAGATAGAGAGAGAGAGAGAGAGAGAGAGAGAGAGAGAAAGAAAGAGAGAGAGAGGAGAAAGAGTTCAAAGAACACTTTATTATTAGAGCTCTGAAAAGTTATAACATGCTGCAATCCTACTCGGTTTTCAGCATGTTACAACTTTTCAGAACTTTATGTATTTTTACAAATGTTCAAATGAGAGAGTTCAACCGAAATTTTGCGTTCGGAACGTGATTGGGACAAAAACATGGTTTTTCCGTTTTTTCTGTTGTATTGTTCTATTTATATTCTTAAACCTGACAAAATGAGCCTGGAACCTGGAATGATAACAAGGGAGGAGGAGGCGGCTTTAGCCGCCGGCGCCTACCTTGTGATAAAGATAAAATAAAAAGTCTTTTGAGATCACATAAAATCCAAGAAACACGCAATTTAGACATGCTCTTTCTATTTTTGTTGTATTGTTCTATTCATAAATTTTAAGTATGAAGAATAAAATGAGTCGGATGTGGAGAAAAATTTTAATTTTTAGTTCACATAACTCCAAGAAACACTTTTTGTTGTATTGTTCTATATATATTTTTCAAATAACAGGACTCATAATGATGAATAGACAGAAAAATAGTTTTCACATAAACATAAATTCCAAAAAACACTGAATTTGACATGCTTGTCTCTTTTTTGGATTTGGCCGGTTGCTAAGAGTTGCTATCCTTGGGGAGAATTTTATAGCATCGCTTTATGCCCAAAACGTGCTCATAGTCTGATTTAGAAGAAACATGAGAAAAGTCTATCAAAGAAAAAGATCCATAAAACGTAAAGATTTCATATATGTTTAAAGTTCCAACAAACTTTGAAATTGAACCACTCCACTGAAACACGGAACGAAATGAAATTTTTCACGATTGGGGCTGTTAAACTTGGTAAAATAAACTTAAAAAGCAACATTTAAAACACCAACGTTTACTTGAACTTGAACACTCGAAACTTTCAACCCTACAAAGAATCGTACATAACTGATTTTTTATATTCATTCTTCTTTATTATCAACGTATATCCGAAGGCACATACGAGTGAGAAAAGAAATAGGAAGCAAAAACAGGATGGTTACAATAGAGAAAAAAACTGAAGAAAGACGGTTACAGACTTTATATAGAGGTTGGAATGAAGGTTTTATATAAATCGATTATCTGCTCAAAAGCTATAAAGCACGAAGATTAGCACAGAAAGTAATGCAAAACCGCTGCGGGAGGCCGGAGAGTTGTACCTGGAACATTTATAGGATTTGTCAAACCGTTGTGGATACGGTACCATCGATTTTGTAGGGGGGCGGGATTTGGCGAGCGGCCAGCCAGTCTGCGTATCATTGATCTACACACTCTCAACCACTGGCAACTAATCAACGACCGCTCGCCCCGCATCGCACAATCAATCGAGCCCTCTGCTGTCTTTGTGGGGAAAATGGCGACCATACCGAGAAACGCACCAGAACTAGTAGCTACAGTACACCATGATGTTTTTGACCTACCAGTGTGGGGCCAAATCCGGTGAACGTGTTTCGTTCCCAAAAATGCTACAAGTTACCGTGATATGCGAAAAACAGCGGCACCATGAGCTACAGTACACCCGAAGTCATATGACCTACTAGTGTGGTACCGAACGGATTCGTTCAATGAGTCTTATCATGTTTATGTTGTTAAATGAATCAAACTGCATGTTCTACTCAATTATTCCCACTTGCTATGAGTCAACTTTCACACTGCAAAATGAGAGTTACAGTACCCCAGGAATCATTCGACCTACCAGTGAGGTGCTCAATTCATCGCCTATGGATGCTTTCGTTTACAGCAGATCCCATGAGTTACAGTATTCCGCCAAACAGAAAAAACTAAGAGTTACAGTACCCCAGGAACCATTTGACCTACCAATGAGGTGCCGAATGAATTCGTTCGATGAGTCTCTTCATGACGTCACGAGTCGCCTTGGCTCCGCCCTTATTCATACAGTCGTCAATCCAGTCGGCAACTGCAACGTAGTCCTTCGAGTCCGCGGTGTAACTACAAATACCGATTGATTGGGTAATTGTTTGATCTACATTGATTAAAGGTCAATAACAGACACTGAAGCCGTGTTATTGCATATGCAAGTCTGCGGTGTAACTAGCATTATCTTCTTGTTGAGTGAATGTTTGATGTACGTAGATCAAAAATCAATAGCACACTGGAGCCTATTTTGCAGTTGTCTACATCTATTTCATAACGGCAACGTAGTCCTTCAAATCGGCAGCGTTACTTCAGTTTTTGATCGATTGGGTGAATATTCGATCCACACAGGTCAAAGGTCAATAACAAAAACTGCAGTAATCTTTTTGCAGAGTGATAGTGAAGTGCCCCGACACGACACGAGTTGGGACGAAAAAAGAAAGGTGCTACTTAACATGGATTCAGTACCCATCTGCCAATTCATTATTGCACGTTTGTATTCATTGAGTACATGCAATCCTTTAAGGCTTTTCCTCAAGTTGAAGTATTCAATTTAGCTTTTTCTTTAAAGCTGTCATTTTACAAGGTCACGGCTGTCCCTCAGGGCGCATTTGTCAAAAATGCACGTGGCTTGGTGATCTGTCAGACGTGACGTTTTATGGGAACTATGAGTAAGGACGTGATGCGGACAATGAATGAAAGTCTACTAAGGCTGAGATAAATATATATATATATATATATATATATTAAAGTGGGCTTAAAAGTGGCTATAGCCGACCAACTCATTCATTTTAGCATTGTATCACAGCTGGAACTGTAGCATACAGTATATTTGGTTACCACGAAACTTCACGTGTTTTTAACGTACTTCAGTGACTTACGTGTTCCAGCTTTTTCACATATCTTAGTAACCATGTCCCCGTTTCAAACGTGTTTTGACGTGTCTTCACGTATATCACATCTATCATACCCGAAGGGGATTCCTCGGGATTACACAGCAGAAAAAAACTAATTCAACCATGCGATATTCACGTTTTTCACGTAGTTTTCACGTATTTTCCCGTTTTTCAGGTTGATTATACCGTACCCAAGTGGGATTCCCAGGACCATGACGTCACTATCCGTGTGACAAATGGTCATCGATTCGCTGACTTTGCACTTCATCGGAGGGTAGTCGTTCACGGCACACGCAAAACTGGAAGATCAAAGAACAGAGGTCAAGTTTCGAGAAGGTCAGAGGACATCGATTGAAGTCTTGTAGGTAGGGTTTTGTTGCCTAAGATCAAAGGTTGAAACTTGGAAAATTGAACTACGAAGGCGAAGTCTAGTTGTTTGTGTAGTTGCGACAGTAATTTGATGTATATCAGAAGATTCCTTACGTACTCGTAGCCGAATAAAGTTTGACTAATCTAATCTAGACTATATGATTAGAAAGTTGCCAAAATCAAAATAGTTTTTTGAGCTGACTGTATCACGACGATGGAGAAACTTACAGCAACACCTTGCCCTGCATTTTGTGAACGGCCAGGTCGGTTAGTTTGTGAGCGATTGGAGTGGGTCTTAGGGTGGTCACTGAAAAACACATTTTCACTTACAGAAGGACAATTATCTGGTTCAATCCCAACGCTTCAGTTATTCAAACTGCAATAAGTTTTTCAATTGCAGTTTAAAGGACCGTTGACACGGGATTAGTCCTCAGAATAGTCCTCCTTTAACTGAAGCTGTAGTTTCGACATATACAACACAAGTCTATGCTATTTTCTGGAAGCGAAAGGAATAAAATGACATTCTGCACGTTTTCATGCTACGATGAATTACAGTTGAAGTGTAGAAGTTAGACGTGAGAGAACCACATCTTTTCCTGCGGTATGGGGAATTTGGAAGGCAAAAATTTGAGATTTATAGTCCAGTGCTCCAGTGAATGGTGACAGAGTACGATGGTTATGACTTTCTGCTGTGTTTTCAATGTATAATGAATTCACCATTTCCTTCAGGCTCTTTTTCTTTGGATGGTGCAGCATCTGGAAAATTAAACCTTCAACTTCTCATCTCATCTAGAATGTGAAAAAGAATAAGAACTTGATAGAAAGTGAAGTGAAAAGAGTGTGTTGGAAAAACTGGCACCAAACAATTATGTATCAAGATGTTACCTACATAAAATCTGTTAAACCACTAAACCTCAATTACTAACCGGTTGAAACTAAAAATTATCTACGAAATTGTCGGAGGCTACTGTAAATCTAAGTTTTTTCCACCTCAGGTTATTGGTCAAAATTTTCACAGGTGGTATAAGCAGAATACGTTTTTTCTACTTGTACGTAAACGTGTGTTAAACGTCATAATTTAAAGAGATCAAATATTCAAGTCTACAATTCCTGAAATCTCTTCACGTTTGATGTTTCATTTACTTCAACTAAATCTTTTTTCGATCGAAATTCTTACCAGGACAAACAAACAAAACACTTCTCACGTAAATGTTCTATTTACTACTAGTAAAATTACCTTCCGCAGCCAAAATGCCCACAAAAACAGCTGGTAATAGCAGAAGGAGCCGGTTGTCCCCAAACATATTCTCAAGTGGAAATGATGTCGAATTGACTTGTTAATTCACTTGTAAATAGGCTGGGAAAGTGGAAATGGTACATGGCGCAAAGTGGAATGATTAGCATAGACTTAGACTGAAAGAAAGCTGGTGACACATAAACAGCCTTTTGTATTGTTAATATAAAATGGCCGCGGGGGTTGTATAGTTTTTATCTCACCAACCAATACAGGAAACTATTTAGCAGATTAGGGATCGTGTAGATCAAGGATACGCAGATGCGCAGAACGTAATCAATATAAAAATTGTCTGCAGGGGTTGTATACTTTTTGGTTAAATGAAAATGTTCCACTTTGACGTCCTATATTTCTGAAAAAAAAAAGCATTTTCGTCATTCATCCGTGAAAACATCTTGAACTGTCCAATATTGTCCATCTATAAAATTCAATACAACTGAAGAAAATTAATATTTATTACAACCATCGAGAAAATTACCTTCAAACTATGAAGAAAATTAAATGTTATCATGGCATATGCTCACGCGTTTGAATAGTGTTTATTTTACCCATCGGGCGCAGCGCGGAGCGCTGCGCAGATTAGTTTTTGTTCAGAGGTCTGCAGACATTACAAAACAGTTTATTACAATTTTATTCAAAGTACGTCGACCATTTCCCTAGATATTTGCATGAATTACTGAAGGGCAACAAGTCTACAAGACATTAAGTTCATTCTCCAAGAAAAAATTTGTCGAGAGGAGTTAGAGGGCCCAACGTCTCGCAGAAATGGCTTCCGTGCGGGGCGGCGACAAAAGTGTCCGCCTCCTCAAATCGTGGCATAGTTTTGCTCAAAATTAACTTATTCCAAAATTTCTTACACTGTTAAAAAGCTATAAAAAAGTATTTTTGAAAAAAAAGCTATAAAAAAGTATTTTCACGGCTAAGAAAAAAAAACGTATTTTTCAGGTGTGTCGGAAATTTGAATATTACGTGTGATACAGGCAAAAATGGTCTCGCAAAAAATCATGGATAGACCGGTTTCGTGAAAATAAAAATGAAAGAAGAGTTTAACGTGTAGTAGGAAGACTTTTTCTAATGAAACTCATGACAGGCGGGTACAGCTTGGTTTTCATTCCTATTCACATGTCTGAATGGCGGATTGGATAAAACCTCTATTTACGCACGGCTAACGAAGGTTCGATTACTGTCTGGAGCACAAAATTCGCAATCACTTGAACGATTACTGCGTAACCATAGAAAAAGAGTTCAATTAGTATAAAAAACGAGTGTAAAAAAAAGTAAAGATTAGTTTTGGATAAAACGTGTGCAAGAAATATAAAAGAAGTCCAATAAAAATATTTTGAGGAAAAGTCTAATCTCGCTTTTCTTGAAAACAACGGAGTATAAGCTAGATCATTATGATTCGCAGTCAGAGGTTTTCTTTTCGGTAACAAAACGTTTTTTTGAAATTTCAAACCGAGCGAGATTAGACTTTTCCTCAAAATATTTTTATTGGACTTCTTTTATATTTCTTGTACACGTTTTATCCAAAACTAATCTTTACTTTTTTTTACACTCGTTTTTTATACTAATAAATGTAGATTTTGGCAATTTGCCAAGTTCACAAACATTATATGACAAGTATTTACACAATATATAGGATTTGTCAAACCGTTGTGGACACCGTACAATCGATTTTGTATGGGGCGGTGTTTGGCGAGGGGCCAGCCAATCTGCGTATCATTGACCTACACACTCTCTTAACCGCTGGCAAATTATCAACGACCGCTCGCCCCGCATCGCTTAATCAATCGAACCCTCGGTTGTTTTTATGGGGAAAATGACGACTATAGGTTATAAACTGATCAAGTACAATCATCTGGGAAACATTTAGCATGATGAAAAATAGACGGAAAGTTTCATTGCCACGCTGCAAAAGTCTCTGTGAGAATGCTCAGAACGATTGGCGCCAATTTTCTGCGATTAGCGAACTACAAAAGCGAGAGAGCATGCAGGTCAATGAGGCCGCAGACAGTCTGACACATCTGCAACTCTTAGATCTGCACACTCTCTCGTCCATGCAACCACAAAACTGGCTTGTTAATTGGTAAGGAATTGTCCGAGTGACCGGAACTAAGCAGTAAACGATGCCTCAAAATGGAGTGTAGATTGAAAAAAAAAGCGAAAAACCTCACCGCACAAAAAAAATGAAAACTGGTTGTACTGTTCTTGGTTGAAAGGTGACTTATTATCTATTCAGCTCCGACCTCATTTTACTCAAAACTGAGTACGTATGCTAGAATATCCCGGCACCTTCATCCCATCCTGCGTCTCTCGCTCTGCCTCACTATTTCTCGTCTCTTACATCCCGGCAGGATGTAGAGCACAGAAATAGCATTTGTTTGAGGAGACGCAGGATGAGATGAAGGTGTCGGGATCTTCTAGCATACGTACTCTGGTAGAGATAGGCATGTATAGCGCCGGTTGCTTTTGTTTTCCAACAAGTGCCAGCCAATTGGCCAGCCACTTTTGTAGCGGCCTCGACGAGAGAGTGCGCAGGTCAGAGAGACGCAGATGACTGCGCCCTCATTGATCCCCATGCTTTCTCGCATCTCTAGCCGGCCAATCGCAGAAACTTGGAGTCAATCTTTTTGAGGAGAACCTGTCAATTGATTTCCACCATTATGGATTTCTGTCAAAATTGCGATAAAATGGTTCTTTCTCTTCATTACACCACGTATAACTGAAAACTATTCAGAAAAGTAGTGTTTGCTCTAAGAATGACTCATCGAAAATACATGGCACAACGCCCAAAGCTACACAACTTTGACAGAATCTGGAACTCCCATGATTTCTCTCTCTACTGTTGATACACAAAACAATATTTTGACGCTAGGCGCTAGCAAACAACATTAAATTATGTTTTCTATCTATAAAAAATGACAGGGAATTTTTCACAGTCTGAAAAAACATGTTCTTTTTCCTAATTTCCTGAATTCCCCCGTTTATGGAGTTTCCAAGCGTTTTCGTACGTGGAACAGGTTGGAGATTTTGACCAGATTATCATGCAATTCTCGGTTTCCATTCTTTTCGGGAAAACATTATCCTGGTAATAAACAATCTTTTGCCTCGGAAATTTCCCCGTTTCCAAAAGGTTTTCATACCGAGCGCTGAGAAAAGTTCAGGAACTTCATTCTTTCCACTGTGCCAGTGAAAGAATGCAGCTATTCCGTCACGCTCTCTGCCTTGGTCAGTTGGTTGAGCCATGTCCTCCTACAGTAATCCATCAACTAGTCAGGAGTCTTTTTCTAATGCTTAGTTTATGATTGAGCTCTCGAACTTCGTAGTGGTAAAGATTCAGAAAACACTACAAGATTTGGGGAAAATTGCAACGTAATAACCTTTGACTCGAAAGTTGGAGCATTTTACATTAGAGGGAACGTCACTCATTTTGGAAGATTTTATCAATTTCAACAGTCGAAACGGGGGGGGGGGGAGATAGGTTATGTAAAATGTAGTTTTATATATCATGTCTTAATAAACGTTCTCACTTGAAAGAGTTTTTTCGAATTTATGCTTATCGATTGGTAATGTATCTCGATGGCGGACCGCATTATACGGATATAAATCCATTGTCTTGGTTGTATCAGTATGAATAAAGTAACACACGGCTGAAATAGTGGTTGTAAAATATTTTTATCATTATTATTTGCAGCCTTACTGGTGGGTATCTCGTGTGGTCTGCAATGTTACAAGTACGATTCGAAAATGAATAAGAAATATGCGAAGCGGCCGCCCTTTGAAATGAGATGCAGTGAAGGAGAATCGTGTCAAGCTGTGGCTTTGTTGGAAGACTCACGTTGTATATTCACGTGTAGCTCGCTATCGAAATTTTTGACCAAGGTAGTTTCTGATGTTGAATACTCCCACAAGCAACCGGGTTGATTTCAACCAAAAATCAACCCGGTTGCTTTTGTGAAGAAAATTCGGCTGATTCTCAAATCAACCAATCTTTTCTCACAAAAGCAACCGGGGCGATGATAAAGTCATCAAGATTACTTTACAAAACTCGGTTGCTTGCTTTTGTAAAAAAAAAGTTGGTTGGTTCTTAAATGCGATTTGGTCACTTTTCGGTTGCATTCTAAAGGCAACCGGGTCGATTTTAATAGTTGATATCAACCTGGTTCCTTGCGTAAATTGCCCTCTCGAAACTATTTGACCTGGGTATAAAAACATATGATCGAAAAACATTTGTTCACGTTCAGAACTTCTCGGCCCAGAAACCCTACTTTTGAAAAGTGAACCCACCTCAGTTGCCTTAACTTAAAGCAGGACGATCATGTGGAACACTCCCGGCGCATAGGTCCTCCAAACTGCAATTGAAAAATGTATTGCAGTTTAGAGAACTGAAGCGTTGAGATTGGATCACAAAATCGTCCTTCTTCAAGTAACGTAAATGTGAATGGTTTCATAACCTATTTTCCCACCAAGCAAGAATAAGTGTGGAATCATGTGATTTTCTCGTGTCTATTCACCGATCGCTCTTTACAAAACATGATTTACGGTGTACGTCTTTCTACGCGGCTGTTTTTGTAGTTTGCGCGAGTGGTTATACTGTAAGTTAATTTCACAGTCACGTGAACTTGCTAAGCACATCAGAACTTAGAAAAGTGCAATAACAAATTGCACGATGCCACATTAGAAAGCTAAACTCACGTGACCATTCGATTTACTTCTAGTATAGTTCTAGTTCTAGTAACTGCTTGATTCACGTCGCTTCTCGAAATCAAACCACGAAATTCCCCTAAATGTCACTTTTACAGACCAACGGCTGTGCCGAGAACAGGGGGGAGAACCCCGCTGCTGAGTGCTTCTGCAACACGGACCTCTGCAACGGGGACATCGGAAAATTCAATCAGGTTCGAGAATCTATATCTACATGCGAAATCTGATTAAACTATCAGATGGAGTGTGATTTCGAGTGGTGGTTAAAGAAGGATATATGTGGTCCAATCCCAACGCTTCGATCCTTTGAACTACAACACATTGTCCAATTGCAGTTTAGAGGACCGTTCCTTCGGTATTGTTCCACATAATAGTCCTGATTCAACGTGTTTCTGTCGTTTTTGGTCGAAATTTATAAATAATAGAGCGTTTAACGATTAACCTCGAATAATGGTCGTTCCCTATAACATTTACGTCATAATCTGGTACAGTATACTACTTTCCCCATTCACCCCTTTTTCAGACTGTGAGAGGGGAGCTAAGCAGAGCCAAAAATGCTGTCAGCAAATGCGTCTCGGAGCTTAGTGGTCAGTGTTTTCGATGAACTGATTAATCCACATGCAATGATTGCAGAGTACGTATAGTGTTTTCCATTCCTACTGAGACCTCTACAGTAAGATTCCGTAACTTCCTAGCCGTTTTTCTTACTTCCTTTTGCTCGGAGAAGTTAAGGATTTTTGTACCTCATTCTCCTTTTTAGGTAGAGTAAATATACGAGAGCATTTTAAATGAACTACATTTTCAGCTTTACAACAGCCTTCGGAAAGTTTGTAAGGTTACTGTAGGAGTCTCAGTAGGAATGGTGTGAACTGCTAGAACATCCCGGCCCCATCACGCCTACCTGCGTCTCTCACTCTAGAGCACTATTTTGCAAATCTGGTATCCTTGCGGGATGTTGGACCAGAGAAACAGCGTATATTTGAGCAAACGCAGGCTGGGATAAAGGATGTTCATGGATACGGCCAGAGATGCACATGACAAATGTGACAACTTCCGGACTGTCCTTTCAGCAGGCGGCTTAGCAGTCCTTCAAAATCTCATGAGATTCCTCACGAGCTATTAGCATGAGCTTCTCATAAATTTCATTGGATACTATGCTTCATCATTGAGAGTTGAGAGTTCACGAATAGCCCATGAAAAACTCATGTAAACTTCTCATGAGAATGAAGAGATTGCTACGCCGCCAGGTTTGAGACGGAACGTACACTTTCCATTTCTTTTCTCAATTTCTTCTCTACTTCACTGTCATTGTACACACTCACATACTTGACATAAATTGAATAGTCACGTAAATTTAGCATTCTAAAGAGGAGTCGTGCACTTCGTCATTGCACGTTTCTGAGTTCTGCTGCGTTTAGCATGTTTCACGTGACTATGCGATTGAATGAAAGTATAGCTGTCTTTCTTCGTCACTCATTATAGTATTTTCAGCCCTCGTCGCAAAACTGCGAACAACTACAACTTCTACATCCACCAGCACTAGCACAACTACCACGGCACCTTCTCCTACCACAACCTCAACTTCTACATCCACCGCAACATCTACAACAGCCAGTGCAGACATCACTGAAGCAGCTGCTACAGCTCAACCGACTGTTGCGCCCACTGCATCTAATCCCGGAGCTGGACCTGCCGTGAGAACCACCCCAACGAATGTTGCTTCTGCAGCTCAAACGACGACTCATGCTACCGCCAAAACTGCTTCAGCTCAGCCAACTGTGGCGACCACTGCATCTAATCCCGGAGCTGGACCTGCCGTGAGAACCACCCCAAAGAATGTTGCTCCTGCAGCTCAAAAGACGACTCATGCTACCGCCACAACTGCTCCAGTTCAGCCAACTGTGGCGACCACTGCATCTGATCCCGGAGCTGGACCTGCCGTGAGAACCACCCCAACGAATGTTGCTCCTGCAGCTCAGAAGACGACTCATGTTACCGCCAAAACTGCTCCAGTTCAGCCAGTTGTGGCGACCACTGCATCTGATCCCGGAGCTGGACCAGCCGTGAGAACCACCCCAACGAATGTTGCTCCGGCAGCTCAAAAGACGACTCATGCTACCGCCAGAACTGCTTCAGCTCAGCCAACTGTGGCGACCACTGCATCTGATCCCGGAGCTAGACCTGCCGTGAGAACCACCCTAACGAATGTTGCTCCTGCAGCTCAGAAGACGACTCATGTTACCGCCAAAACTGCTCCAGTTCAGCCAATTGTGGCGACCACTGCATCTGATCCCGGAGCTGGACCTGCCATGAGAACCACCCCAACGAATGTTGCTCCTGCAGCTCAAAAGACGACTCATGCTACCGCCAGAACTGCTTCAGCTCATCCTACTGTCCCGACCACTGCATCCAATCCGAGAGCTGGACCTTCCGTGAGAACTACCCCAGCGAACGTTGCTCCTGCAGCTCGAAAGACAACCCGTGTTACAGCCAGAACTGCTCCAGCTCATCCTACTGTCCCGACCACTGCATCCAATCCGAGAGCTGGACCTTCCGTGAGAACTACCCCAGCGAATGTTGCTCCTGCAGCTCAAAAGACGACTCATGCTAGCGCCAGAACTGCTTCAGCTCATCCTACTGTCCCGACCACTGCATCCAATCCGAGAGCTGGACCTTCCGTGAGAACTACCCCAGCGAACGTTGCTCCTGCAGCTCGAAAGACAACCCGTGTTACAGCCAGAACTGCTCCAGCTCATCCAACTGTCCCGACCACTGCGTCCAATCCAAGAGCGGGACCTTCCGTGAGAACTACTCCAGCGAACGTTGCTCCTGCAGCTCGAAAGACAACCCGTGCTACCGCCAGACCAACTGGTAGGACTTCATCTTCGAATCCCGGCATTTCCACTGAAGGAGCTGTCACCACCATCACATATGATTAAGTTAATGTGCTCAGTGAGAGATGTACTCAAAACCGTTTCGACCCTGATTCAAGACCTCTGACCCTCTGAGAAAACCCAAAACCGTCTTGAATCAGGGTCGAAACGGTTTTGAGTACATCTCTCACTGAGCACATTAACTTAATCATACCACCATCCAAAAGTCCTAGTGACACAATTATATTTTGTTCAAATAAAATAACCTAATGTTATCACATATTTTATCACACAATACAAGTCGATGCCTATCCCTCGGGAGGTTACTGTTTTTCCATGGAACGGTGGGTAGTTGGGATAGGCCCGACTTTATCTTGTAAGCCTGTAACAAATCATTTTTAACACGTCTGAAATAAAACGGTTTCTCATTCAATTGGTTCAAGCGATCTGTGTATGCATCGTACTGAACATGGCATTTTTGAAACGCTGAAGCCGTGAATCTTCTGAGTGGTCTTTCTAATACTAAGGATAACCTAGAGTTTAACGCTGGATTGAAGACTTCAGAACAGTAAAGAAGTATAGGAGAAACATAAGTGTTGAACAATGCCATATACTCATTTGGGGTGCAGAAAGAAAAGGACCGAATTATTTTTGTAGAAATCGCTGAAGCTTTGGCAACCTGTTGATTAATATGAGATTCAAAATTCAACTTTTCGTCAATCATGATTCCAAGATCTCTGATCACTTCTTTTGCTTCAATTGCTTTTCCATTGATGTAGTACTTTTCTCTTGCATTTTTTGCGCCAAGATGGAGTACATTGACTATTGAATTCTACAAACAAACTATTCAACTCAACACAAGCCGGGTGTCATAAAACTGTTCTCTGATGAACTTTCGTTTAAAATTTTTTTTTTGATATTTTAATAAAAATCAAAATCTGAGATGTGTGAGAACCTAAGAACGCAAAGTTTTCGACACGTTTTTCGGATGTCTTCACCTTAATTTTATCTGCTGGAGAAGATAAAATTCAAACATGTATTTGTTTTGGTCGAATTCGGCTATTTCCCCATTTTTCCAATATGACTATTAACTATTCAACGCGCACTGTTCATACATTTTTGTTCGGATAGAATACTAATAAGAAAAAGATTCGCTGTTTATAAGGGGGACGTCGCCTGTTGTTCTCAAAATCTTTCTTCTGGACTAGTCCTCGACAGTTTCATAAACAGTCTCAGTAGGAGTGATAGTCCACATCATTTTTACTGAGCCTCCTACAGTACACTTTTGAAGTTTCTAACCACTACTTTGTAATGCAAACTCAAATTTCGCCAGTGTCTTTGGATTATTCTTTGTAATAGAGAATCCTGTATGTTTCTGAGATATCACTAAGCTCTCACTGAACTTTCACGGAGGTGTTTCTGAATTGTTCCTAATCTATGGTTGATTGTTCGAAGGAACACTATCAATCTTTTAGTCTTGTTTCTACATATATTTCTATAATCAGTTGTAATTTATACTAGAAGTGAAATGAATAGTCACGTGAAATGGTGTTCCAATGAGGAATTGTGCACTTTTTCCTGGCACGTTTCTGAGTTCTGCTGTGCTTAACATGGTTCTCGTGACTGTGCAACTAACTAACAGTACATTGCATGTGACATTTCAGAATGCGAACTACCAAGTTTGTTCTGGCTGCCATTCTACTCGTCTCTGTGACGGCGAACCCGGAGGACACTGATTGCACGGAAGGAGGCCAGGTGGATATAGTTCTAGACGAGAGAGAGATAGAGAGAGAGAGAGAGAGAGAGAGAGAGAGAGAGAGAGAGAAAGAGAGAGGGAGAGAGAGAGAGAGAGAAAGTGTGAGAGAGAGAGAGTGTGTACAGATCGTAGAGACGCAGACTGTTTCAGCTTGACTGCGGCCTCATTGAACAGCGTGTTCTATCACTCGCTTATCGCGGAAAATTGACGTCAATCGTTTTGAGGTCTCAGGCACCTTCTGGCCCATTACCAAGCTGTTTTAGTAGTGGCGTCGACGAGACATTTCAAATTTGGTATGTAAGATAGACGCAGGAGCCTCATTGAAATGCTCTTTTCAGTACTTGCCTTCGGCAACGGATTGCTCCGACGTGCGGTCAGAAGCTACGTGTTCTTTGATGTACCAAGAATCCTTGGTGTTTCCTGGCGCTGTGAACGAGAGACCCTACGAATGCTTCTTGGTTTGTTTTCCTTCCATCGATTTATTCACATGCGAAAATTCGATAGCAAAAACAGAAGAATGAAAATCAATGGATATTGAGTGAAATAGAAACATGAATCGAAAATCATGGGGAACAACATAACAAAACATTGCGACGATTAAAAGAGACCGGAGAGCAACATGGTTTCTTGTGAATCTGATGTATCCTACTTTTGATTGGACGCGTTGCGTGTCGCGCGGCATTGTCATGTGAATGTCACGTGGACTGATCACACTAATATACGAGTTATTTGTGCTCTCTGATCTCGAAACAGTTAAAATCTGTCCGAAACAAAATCTCTGCTCAAGTTGTGTTCCGATCTCCCTTAAAGAAACCGTTCCGCTATAATTTGAGTTTCACGAAAAATTTAAAAAGCTCAAAACAGTTTCTTTAATGCCTTCCCATAGACCATGAAAAAACTTTCTAATTGAAAATTTGTAAAATTTGCATAATATCAAGCAATAAAGAAGGGGCCATGAACATTTTCACTGTGACGCAACTTGACTTGGTTCATTTACATCTAGATTTATTTTCATTTTTCAGTTTTTTTATTGTGTATTCGTATGTGACAAAGTGTTTTAAAATCATTGTTGCACTTCTATAGGCTATTTTGAGCATACCCCGTACGCAACTCCCCTATCGGTGTCATTACGTAAACCGCTTTTCTGAGAGAACGAAGCAAGATAGGGATATGGAAGTATATATTTTTGATAATGGTTTTTGATTTGCCATAGGGTGAGATTGTTAACTCGAAATTAAAAATTAGAGATTGACGGATTCTTTAAGTATAAAGGGTAAGGTGCACCACAGGGTTCTGAATCCGACATAATGAAGTTACAAGTACTTCTCCGAAACAAAACTAGTCTCGGCAGCTGCTAGAAACTCGGAATATTTTGATTTTGATTTGTTCCTAGTGTGAGTGATTCTAGACTGGCACCAAAAGACGGTTACACATGCTCGCGTTGCATGCAACCAGCAAGCAGCAGTCGCTTTCAAATGCGACCAAATACACTTGACGAAACCGAAATTCGTACAGTAGACAATTTGGTTCCAATTGGGGTGAGAAAACCGGGTTACTCTCCGATTGCAATCAACCTGATTCATTTTTCAAGTCCGCGTAATAGAGGTTTTCGATGCAGGGAGCCGACGGGAGGCCGGACCAGGATTTGAAGCAAATGGCGGTGGAAAACTGCCCCAAGACGTGTGGCTACTGCTGTCTGAGCAAGAAAGACGCGGCGTACAACTGCACGAACAGCCCAAGTGATTCATATTCATTCAGTTGACTCAACGTTCAAAATACGTACAATATTGCGCGTAAACAATACTCTTAGAGTAAAACGATTATGTGAACCAATCTCAACGTTATGGTCATCTAAACTGCAATTGAGTAGTGCCGTTTAGAGGACCGATGCGTGGAGATCTGTCAACATAATCGTCCCATTTTAACAACATCTTTTTGCACCAAATAATCTCAATAACACGGGAGCGAGTATCGATTCAACCAGTTATCGCCTACAATAAATCCTCTGCAGTGTAGATTAGAGCTAGGACAAAATTGCTCTTTAGAAAGGTTTCGTTAGTTTTGGTGAAACACTTGGAACACGTTGAGTCGAATGTTAACCAATGTTCCAACTGCACACATGAATGAGTTCGAGCGAGGTTTCTAAGCCAATGATATAGCTCATCCGGTGTTTAGGTGATCCACTGGTTGTGGTAGCCCAAGGGTTACCTAATTAGGTAACTGGGATTTCACCTAAAACCAAAGTCCGGTTACCGTCAAAGTAACACTAGAAACCCGCGATTGCGCTAGGTTAAAGAGTTACCGTACCAGTTAACCAGTTACGTACCTAGCCATGTAACCGGAAAATGAGATAGAAAAAGGTGAGGACACTGGAAACACGCGGTTACTTATATAATTCAACGGTTTCAGACCCGCAACTTCCCTGTAACACTGTGACAGCTTCTATGTGTAACGATCCGCAATTGAGAGAGACAATTGCCACCGACTGTCCTGCTTCTTGCGGCTTCTGCGGGATGGGTACGCTCAACTCAGCCACATTTTCACGGACCAACTTTTTAGAAGCCAGATCAGACCAATTTTTTCTAAACTAATTGGTTCGGTTAGAAAACGAACTGCTTGTCCACTCGAACATGCATTCTATATCGTTATATAACTTTCTTTTGCTTTGTATTATATATTATAAAATAGCATACAATTTTATTTCTCTGCTTCAATATTGAGAATGAGAGCTCTTTAGGAGGATGTGTCGATGTGGAACTTGACTGCGCCAATGATCCGTCAGTCTGTACAAAGCCTGAAAGAAAGCCGTACGTAGAGGTACGCTGAATACGAAAGAGTGAACACAAATAGGTTGACTGAAATTGTTATTTCTTAAATGAACAAATCAAAAGATTAACTATTTATGAAAGTCTTTGCTGAAAGTCCTGCAGTCACCTTATCTTCTGTGATTCCTGGCACTTGGAAAGAGTTTGAATTGAGTTTTCGGGGTGGGAGCCGGAATCTCACTGCAGTTGTTTGTAACCAGAGCGCAATTGATTGTGATCAGAGGCCGTATGCATGAAGCATCCCGGGCCGGGTTGGGATGCTGTCCCGAGCTATTTCCCGGCCAATTCAGCTCGGGATAGCATCCCAAACCGGCCCGGGATGTTTCTTGCATACGGCCTCAGGGTGGCTGTCTATCGCGCGTCTTTCAGCGCGAATTTTCCGCGAAGACGCGATTCCGTCATTAGCTGAATTCGTAAGCGGAAACACAGTTCAAACATTAAAAAGTGATTTTATCTGAAAAAACAATGAGGATGCGAAACGACTAACGCTAACAAAGTACAAATGCAGCAGTAGTCAGAATCTAATAAGCGTAGTGCAGGACAACGTACCAGTAGAACCTCAGAAAAGTTGTCAGTGACATAAGACTCCACAACAACAAATGGGATGCAATTGTACCTAAGTACTCGAAATTCAAAAATCCTGAAATTCAAATATTTAAAAGTTGGGTAATACTCACTGCGGTGTACGTACATCTACCGTAATTCAAAAACTACGAATTTTCGCAGCGACGGCCACATATGACATTTTTCGCTCACAGTACTCTGGATAAAGTGACTGATCGTGTTTCAGAAAAACTGCAGGCGAACTTGCGGACTGTGCAGCAACGTCTCAACTACAGGTAAAGTGACCAAATCGTCGTTGTATGTAATTTCGATACACAGACTAGTGCTCATAACTTACCCGAAAATCAACCGGTTCAAACCATAAACACTGCGGGATCCGGGTAACAGGCACCGACATTGAAACAACAAACGCTATTCGAGTCAACTCAATACGTTCAAGCTCCAGCTCACGAGCCGTATCAGGTTCTCTTCGTTCACTTCATATTATTCACTAGAACGCAACATTTCTAACACTCATCTAGCACATTGTCAGGTGGTGTTCTGTCAAACTCTTGCTTCATGTACGGTTTAGCCGAGTTTCGGAGCGCAAAAAACGATGAAGTTATGATTGGAGTCGATAGCCTCATTCAATCGAACATTTTCAGCAACTGCAACTATACCTACAACTACATCTACAACTACAACTACAAGTACAACTACAACTACGCCCACACCCACGGTCACAGACTACGATTGCACCAGTGGGGGCCGGGTGGGTATAGTTCTCGTCATTCAGACATATTCCAGCCGATGTAGTACCGTCGACAAGAGAGTGTATATAGTGGTTGCCAACTGAAAGGCCCGAGGGTACTGTATATCTCACTTTCCGCTGTGTACGCACATATGTCCTCGATTCCAAAGTTTGCCCACCATGTGCTCTAATAGCGCAGCGGTAAGCGCCTCGATACGAATCTTTTGCTCGCAGGTTCGATTCCGGCGAGAGTCAGAAACTTATAAATTTGGCACTTACTATGGGTCGGAGAGACCCAGACATATGCGACCTCCTTGACCTGCATGCTCTCGTCTTTGTAGTTGGCTATCGTGAAGAATTGGCGCTAATTGTTCTGAGTTGCTCAGGCTCGTTCTTGCCAACTATCAAACTACTCTTGTAGCGGCCTTGACAAGGGACTATGTAGGTCAGAAAGACGCAGAAATCAGCTGCCTCAAGGATCTGCGTGCTCTCTCGCTTTTTAAGCTTGACAATAGCAGGAACTTGGTGCACTTGTTTCTGAGTGTTTTCGTTTCCACAGTGATCAGCATGTCAAATTTTCAAGTGGTTTGTACGCCTCTACGGAGTTTTTCAAAAAACTCAACACTTTGTTACAGCGCTTCTTTCGCTCATGAGAGAAGCTTTTGGGAAGTTCTTGTTTGTTCCAAGAAAAAGGTATTCGAAAGTCATGATGCCAATGAGTCTCAGTGCGAATGAAACAAACTTTACACATCGAGAAGTTTCCGAGAACAAATATGAAAAATTCGAAAACGTCAGCGTTTCGAGATTCAATGAACAAACTACAGAGTGTTTATTCTATTGACTTTTTCAGCTTTTGACTTCGGCAACCGACTGCTCAAACGAACTGAGCGATGCTTCTTGTAAGGCAATTTACTCTTTCTCGGTGGCCGCTGGCAGCAGTGCAGACAGGAGATCTTCTCTATGCTTTATGGTTAGTTGAAGAAGGACGAATTTGTGGTCCAATCACAACGCTCCAGTTAACTGCAATAAATTTTTCAACTGCTGTTCAAAGAACCGTTGACACGGGATTGGTCCACTTAATCGTCCTGTTTTCAGCTATTCTGTTCCATTCTATTCTATAAAACATGTGTCCCGAGATCTTCGTCTTTTTGAGAATACCTCACGACAGAGTATGCCTCCCATTTACATAATTCTCTTTTCAATATTTTTTGGAAAGTAGTTTGGAAAGTTTTCCAGCAAAGAACCACCATAACTACATGAAAATTGATATTAGAAACGCTTGGGCATGTGTATGCTTCCAGACGCAACTGAAAGTTGGTTGCAGGCTTTATCATTATATCGTTGTGTTATCATTTGTCATATGTTATCATTTGTGAAAGAAGCGTAAGATTGGCACTCAAACCATTTTTTAGGGTGCTGACGGACGACCACATGCTGCACTAAAGCAAGCTGCTTTGGACACCTGCCCGAGGACATGTGGATACTGCTGCAAGACCAAGAATGCAGGAGTACCAGTAGGTAGGGAAAAGACTAGATTTCTTGAAAATACCTAAATTCTGTCCCGAAAAAACCGAAAGTTGTCATGAGACTTTGTGTAAAACTTCGACTTGTTCGGTTTTCAGCATCGTCATGTTGTGCTACAAACTCTTTTGAACCTACTGCTGCAAGACGAAAACGTAGAATTGTGGTCTCCGTCAGTTTTTTGTAGTAAAGGTGCAGAAGACACTGCCAAAATTGAAGGGAAAATCAGATGTATATATATATATATATATAATATAATACTATACTTTCTCATGACTCTGTTTTTCACTTTGAGAGTTACTGTCTCATTTGAGGAGGATGCGTCGACACGTCACCCAGTTGCACCAAACAATTCTGCGTGACGATTGGGATGGAGGATTTCGTGGCGGTACGCTGAATAAAGTAAAGATGGATGATTATGTGGTTCAATCCCAATGCTTCAGTCCTTTTAACTGCAATACAATTTTCAATTGCAGTTTAAAGGACCGTTGACTTGGCATTGGTCCGTCGTCCTGCTTTAAAGATCGTCTGACGTGAACCGAATCTCGTGCAATGCGCTCCACGGTTAAATCCGCTCCAAGGCAAATGCGCCCCAAAAACCAAATTTTAGATTAATCAAATGTGATCAGAGGCCTCAGAGATTTTTCAATAACTTGATTTTGCTAGCGCATTTGTATTGAAGCCACGAACATAACCGTGGAGCACAGGGCATGAGATTATTTTATTGTAGCATTGCAATCAATAGACTCTCATGAGAATTTGATGGGTTCATGAGGTTACCTCATGAGGTTTACGAGGGAGCGCTATAGTTCCGGTAATTTCTACTGAGACGTGGCAGCGTGCCAGTTAATATTCCAGGCTGTTTTTCACCACTTCGGATTTTATCTCAAAAAAAACCGCAATATCTGTTGGCGGTTTTCCTGTTCCACAAAAACATGTAAACAAAAAATGTCTCCAGCATACTTATAGTTCGTTTCACCCATCCATGAATTTCTACAGTAATTTTCCGAATTTTCAAGCGGATTTATTCAATCAACAAACAGCCTTTTAGACTTACTGTATTCTATGCTTGTAGTAACCAATGTGGAAAACAAAATCACGAAGTTTAGGCTATTTCCAATGCCTAGAAGATATGAAAAATTGACTTGAAAGTTTTATGATCTTACTGTAGAGGGCTACTGATGCGTGAAACAGACTGTATATCTGCTCTTAGAAACTCAGAACGATTAGCGCCAATTTTCTGCAATTGGCCAGCTACAAAAACGTGAGAGCATGCAAGTCAATGACGCGCAGACAGCCTAAGACGGTCCGCGTCTCTCTGACCTACACACTCTCTCGTTCAGCCAATAATAAAGTGGCTGGCCAATTGGCTGGGAATTGTCTGAGATAATCATCCAGAAATCGTGGCAAGTTGCCAATGGGTCTCAATGGGAATGAAATGAGGTCTATCGCACATGGCCAACGGAAATGTTTCTTGTAAAGGTTCTCCCTTCTTCAGTGTCGATTACTAACCGTATTTTAGGCTTTCGTTCGATGTTTTGCACTGAATTCACTTAAAACAAACTTCAACCCAATTCTACTATTAGCAAAAGGATCCCGAGAGTTCTCGAGCTTTTTGAACACAGAGACAATAAGAGGGAAACTCCCAACTGAGAAATGGCTACAAAGTTGATTAATTAAACTTTATTAGAGTAAGAGATAAATATAGAATAAAAGAGAGAGAAAATTAGGCGCACCGGCCCCGAGTCTACAACCACACAGAACTAGAGAGAAAAGGGGGAAGGACCTGTTGAGGTCAGCTCGCCCAAAATCAATAGATACCAGATGAAAACAACGACAAACGAAAAGACCAAAACAAAATACGACCGAAACATATCACAATATCACGGGGACCTGACATTCTGTTTCAGAAGCACTGCCAGCAAACATGTAACCTGTGCTACAGCCGCCCAACTGCAGGTATTGAGATCAGATCTTTTTTTGTAGTTTGAGCGCGATGCACAGACCCATGATCAATAACTTACCGAATATTTTATTTTATTATTTTAACTTATTTACTTATATTCTTTATTTTATTATATTATTTTTCTAACTACATTAGGGTTAACTGGGTAGGGCATCTACTGATGAGGGCCCCTACCGGCATATAGATGTTAAAAGCCCGAAATGCCCAGATAACATGACTTCACACACGTGGATTCTAGGTTTTATTTATTTTATTTTACTTTCACCTTTACATGCTACTTTCTTTATTTATATATCCTCATTTTACTAAGTCTTCTTTATATCAGCCGGATCAAACGAGAAACACAGAACAATTCTATATGTAACTGGGATTTCTGGTAACCTAGCCAGTTTTTGGTCACCTTTTTCCGGTTACCTCAAAGGTAACCGGAAGTTAATCTGAAACCAAAAACCTTATTACCGTCTAAACTAACGGAAAACACCGCAATTTGCGACTCTGTGTAAAATACATACATGAACTAACGTATCACATGATGTTCTCTCAACTTTTCTGATCTATATGCTTTTTGCACGAGGCAGAGCCGAGGTTCAGAGCGCGGTGAATTCTATATCTAACCGGGTATTCAGGTAACCTAACACTTTTTTGATAATGAATTTTTTAGGTCACCTCAGTAGGTTACCGGTTGGTAACCTAAAATGAAAAACCTGTTCATTTTAGGTTACCAACCGGTTACCAAAAACACCTGTTACCTGTTTTTTTAACGCAAAATGTGGTCTTTACCGTTGATTTGGACGGAAACCGGATCTCAGTTTCAAGAAAAATAGGTTCCTGAAAAAGAGTTAGGTTACTTGAAAACCCGGTTAGTTTTCGATTTGGTCTCAGAGCGCAAAGTAACAATGTTCTCCAGTGAGTGGAATCTCCTGAGATGCCGTGACCACCAACTAAAATAGCATCGTCGAGATTTATCGGCGGAACGATGCAAACAAAATTTAACCTATAAATTTTAATCAACGTATGAAAATTTTTCTTTTCTCTCTAGATTACTGTTAAATTTATTGAAACGTTTTTTATACAAGTCCATTAACTTGAACTTTATTAACACAATAACACCCACATTTTGTTTTTCTAATGTAAGAACTCACATGAGGTTGAATTCGATTTAAACTTTCCAGCACCACCTGTTATTAGTCCTACACCTGCGAAAATCGACAAGTGCCAGGGCCACCCTGACCACCAAGGGTAAGCTTACCTTCTATTCATGAAAAAGTGGGGGCCCAACGAATGTAAGATTTGTCTTCTGCTGTGCGCCCCTTAGACAACTACTCTCAAATGGAACAGCTACTGCTACAAAAACCGAAAAATACTGATATACTCAAGTATAACTGTTCATTACAAACATACAAAAGTCGTAAAATATTTTTTCAAACCTGTAAACTAGAATCTACAAGTCACAGCTGCGAAAGAGAGAACAACTTTTGAATAATACGACAAACGTTATAGCACCTAGAATTGAAGTAATGACAAAAAATGCCAACCATTGTGTACAAAACCAGGAACTCTATAATTGAGTAGGTTGAGTTAACATCTGTGATTTGTAGATTCTAGCTTACAGGTTTGAAAAAATATTTTACGACTTTTGTATGTTTGTAATGAACAGTTATACTTGAGTATATCAGTATTTTTCGGTTTTTGTAGCAGTAGCTGTTCCATTTGAGAGTAGTTGTCTAAGGGGCGCACAGCAGAAGACAAATCTTACATTCGTTGGGCCCCCACTTTTTCATGAATTTTTCTCTTTTTGTATACATGCCGTAGGTATGTGGTTTGATCTGTACGGTGCAGATAAAATTGTTCTCTTGATGAACCACTTGTCAAGTATTACCATCATTCGGAAAAAATATGACGTCAACATTGCAGTTCTAGAAACTTACTTCATCTGCCCTTCAGAATCCCAGAATACGTCATGTTTGAATGAAGTTTCATCGTGAATTGACCATTTTTAAGAAACTTCCAGCATTCGAAAACATATTTCACGTCAATTTATATTAAAAGTTGACGTCATCTGGCCTTCTGAATTCCAGAATAAGTCATATTTAGATTGAGTTTCACCGTTAATTGACCCTTTCTAAGATATTACCATCATTTGAAAATATATGTGACGTCAACTTTGCACTTTTCAAAAATGACGTCATCTGGTCTCCAGAATCCCAGACTATGTCACTCTTAGATTGAGTTTCACCGTTAATTGACCCTTTCTAAGACATTTTCAGCATTTGAAAATATATGTGACGTCAACTTTGCACTTTTCAAAAATGACGTCATCTGGTCTCCAGAATCCCAGAATACGTCACTCTTAGATTGAGTTTCACCGTTAATTGACCCTTTCTAAGATATTACCATCATTTGAAAATATATGTGACGTCAACTTTGCACTTTTCAAAAATGACGTCATCCGAGCTCCAGAATCCTCGATGACGTCATCAGTAGAAGACTTACATCTAAATCGATGTCAGTTCATGTCGTGGTGTCATACTTCAAATTTTACTTGAATTGGTTAGGACTGAGCTGAGTTATAACGCAATTTGATTTACCCCGACAGAGAGGGCGAGAGAGTGCACGAAATGAAGAGACGCAGAGACATATTCAAAGACCTATAACTTGATGAAAAATAATTTTTTTCGAAAAAAAGTTTGCGCCCCCAAGGTTTGAGTGGGATATCTATCGTGTCCCAAATTTTCAGTCAAATCGGTTCACACATAAAAATTTCCCAGAAGTGCGTTCACACACACACACACACACACACGGCGGAAGTTGGCGGTCTGCATGAAGCGCATAACGTCATAACTCGGCTCAAACTTAATCAATTTTGTTCAAATTTCGAACATAGCTTGTAAATATGCCATGAAATATCAACAAATCAAAAAAAGTTTTGATTTGCACGTTTGGGCCTTCTTGAGGGTGAACTAAAAAAATGAAAGCGCGCATTAGCCGGACCAAAGACAAATCTCGCACAGCGCTTCGCGCTGCGCGCGATTTTTTTCAATCAGGCGGTTCGCACATACAACCGGGTTGCATGTAATTGAAAAGCAGCCAGTGGCCATATTCACTAACCTCAAATAGTCAAGTAAGCAATTTGAGCGAAATTCAAATAGCAATTCGCTTCTGTAGCATACTTTTGGTTTCTTTCAAATGCAACCAACTTATTCTGGATTGTAACACCACACAAATACTCTTTCCTCTCAACTTTTTTCCGAACCGTAACTAAATTAAACTATAGTTTGTATTCTGAATCACAGAAAAACGATTACGTGGTCAAATCCGCCTCAGTCCTTTGAGCTGCAATACATTCCCGAAATGCAGGACCTTTGGCACGGGATCGGTCTACATAATCGTCCTGCTTTTAGTCATAGTCGTCTCCAAGGGAAAGGCGGAAGGGTACTGTATGTCTCACTTTCTGCATTTCAAAGTTTGCCGATAATGTGCACTAATAGCGCAGTGGGTTGTGCCCAGCTACAAATAGTTTGCTTGCAGGTTCGATTCCGGCGAGAGACAGAAATTCATAAATTTGGTAATTTTCAGTTTGGACAGTTAAGAAGTTCATAAACTCACTGTAAAGAAACCAACCTGCTTTCCAGTTGTGCCGGCTGGGTGAAGAATTACGACTACTGCAACAACACTTTCTACACTCTCGAAATGAAAGAAAGAGACTGTCCCCACATCTGCGGACTTTGCGGCACAAATGCAGGTATTGAGATCAGATATTTTTTGTAGTTTGAGCGCGATGCACAGACTAATAGTCGTCCAACGAGGTCAAAATAGTAACACAGAACAATTCTATTTGTAGCTGGGTTTTCTGGTAACCTTATGGGACGTCATAGTTCAAAATTTGACGTCAATTATATTCTCAAAAGAGCGTATCATTGGAATTTTTTTCAAGCAACAATGGAACTTCATCTAAAAAGGAAGTCTTTTGGTATTCAATCTCGAAGATCCGTCAAACATATATCCATCCAAACAATAACACTGCTATGACCAAATTTATGATTTAACCTCAGAAGTATCATTTTGAAAGCAACTATGGTAAGCTGAGTTTCCTTTGAGAATGTAGTTGTAGAGACATGCCCTCGGAATGTCTACAAAAAGTGTAAAATTCATCAAAAAGTGGGGGCCCAACAATGGTGGGATTTGTGCGAGCTACTCAAGAACGGCAGACTTTCTAGGAACATTGCAACAAAAAGGGAAAAATATAGAGAGGGAACATTCTAAAGTGATGATGCAACAAAGAGAGAAAAAATATTTCGCTTACCAGCGCACAGATCACAAGTCACAGCTTTCTCTTGAGATAAGTTACGAAATTCAAAAACAATGAGAGAGACTACTGTTGCCCTACACAATTATTCCGCTGTTACTTGTGATCTACGGTGCACTAGTGAGCGAAATATTTTTCTCTTTTTGTTGCATCATCACTTTAGAATGTTCCCTCTCTATGTTTTCCCTTTTTGTTGCAATGTTCCTAGAAGTTCTGCCGTTCTTGAGTAGCTCGCACAATTCCCACCATTGTTGGGCCCCCACTTTTTGATGAATTCGATGTAAACCTTTCAGCACCAACTACACCTGCGAAAAGCGACAAGTGCTACCGCCACCCTGATGACCCAAAGTAAGCTTACCTTTTATTTTTTTTCAATTAGGGGCAACCAGAATAAGTCATTCAAAATTAAAAGTCATTAAAGTTAAATTTATTAAAAAGTTGAAGTCATTAAGTACAGAAACAGTTGAAAATCAAGAAAAAAGTGTTTGAAAAATGTCGAATTTTTGAAATTCTGACTAAAAGTGAATTAATGACTTTTACTTTTCAATGACTTTTACTTTAATGACTTTTAATTTTGAATGACTTTTTCCAGGTACCTCAATTAGGCGGTTCGCACATACAACCGGGTTGCATGTAATTGAAAAGCAGCTAGTGGCCATATTCACTAACCTCAAATAGTCAAGTAAGCAATTTGAGCGAAATTCAAATAGCAATTCGCTTCTGTAGCATACTTTTGGTTTTTTTCAAATGCAACCAACTTATTCTGGATTGTAACGCGTGACCCACCACACAAATACTCTTTTCTCTCAATTTTTCTTCCGAACCGTAACTACATCGGGCGCAGCGCGGAGCGCTGCGCAGATTAGTTTTTGTTCAGAGGTCTGCAGACATTCCAAAACAGTTTATTACATTTTTCTTCAAAGTACGTCGACCATTTTATTAGATATTTGCATGAATCACTGAAAGAGCAACACGTCTACAAGACATTAAGTTCACGTTCTAAGTGAAGTTTGTTGAGAGGAGTTAGAGGACCCAACGTCTCGCAAAAATGGCTTCCGTGCGGGACGGCGGCGACGACAAAAGTGTCCGCCTTCTCAAATCTCGGCTTAGTTTCGCTCAAAATTAACTTATTCCGAAAATTCTTACATTGCTGAAAAGATATAAAAAAGTTGAGGTTTACGTATTTTTCAAGTATGTCTGCAATTTGAATATTACGTGTGAGAGGGCCAAAAATGGTCTCGCAAAAAATCATGGATAGACTGGTTTCGTGAAAATAAAAATGAAAGAAGAGTCTGACGTGTAGTAGGAAGACGTTTTCCAATGAAGAACTCATGACAGGCGGGTATAGCTTGGTTTTCACCCCTATTCACATGTCTGAATGGCGGATTGGATAAAAGCTCTATTCACGCACGGCGAACGAAGGTTCGATTCCTGCCCGGAGCACAAAAGTTGCTCTTACTTGAACGAGGTTACAACTACGCCAATCGTTCTAAACTACGGCGCCGTTAAAAACTCCAATAGAACCTCATAACATTCCTTGTTTAGCTTATTGTTCAAAAATATAATTTTTTTCAAAAATGACCGTTACTTCGTAACGATAGAAAAAGAGTTCAATTAGTATGAAAAACGGGTGTAAAGAAAGTAAAGATTAGTAAAAAGTGGGGGAACCAACAAATGTGTGAGTTGTGTTTGGTTCGACCTCGATATCAGCAAAAACTGAACGATACGAATTGCTGTGATACTGTAGCAGAAGTATTCTGCAAAAATAGAACAATACAAATGTTGCACAATGGTACACGAAGCCCGCATGATATTCCAGAAAATGCCGAAGGGTATTTCATGTGTGCTTTGACGACATGCGTGCGTTGTGAACCATTGTGCAACATTTGTATTGTTCTATTTTTGCAGAATACTTCTGCTACAGTATCACAGCAATTCGTATCGTTCACTTTTTGCTGATATCGAGGTCGAACCAAACACAACTCACACATTTGTTGGTTCCCCCACTTTTTACTAATTGTCCTTTTTTTGCTAGTTGTACTCCTACAACTTCGTGAATCTTGTGAACTCATTATATTATTATGGAAATCTCAGTTTTGTGTGTGCACGAAGCCGAATGCAGACCATAAAATTGCTGATGTTGTAATATAACGCAGGTTACTGGCTCTGTGACTATCAACAACTGAACAAAAACGCTAAACGTTCCGATTGACATGTACACCGCTTTTAGCGGCGATAAGCGATGGGGATTGGCGCCATTGACAAATCTACAATTAGAGACACCAACTCACTTACAATATAGCCATTATTTCCAATACCACATCAAAAACCTTCGTTGAAACTTTTTTCATTCCTGCGTCAATTGACACACGCGTCTGGCGTCAGAACGAAACGAAATTTTCTAGGTTTTTGAGCTACCAGTACACACTACATGTGTCAATTACTGATTGGAGCAATATTCAAACTATTCAATTGTCAGTTTCGTGTGTTTTTGTTTTGGCGCCATTTGGCGTCTGTTCCGAGCCAGACGATAAAATTCGATTTTGAATTTGTGGATCTTTATTTCACATTGGAATATTCAATATCTGTTAACTTGAAACAGTTTGATTGACGATAACTGATATTTTTCCAACTTTGGCGCCAATTGGCGCCAGCGCACAATGCCAACAGAACTTTTTTTGATTTTCAGATTGAGCATCTTACTTGCCATGTGATAGTTATTTAGTGTACCGAATTTCAGACGATTCCATTGACGCTGTCGTGAGTTTGGGTTTAGGCGCCATCTGGCGCCTGGTTCGAGCGCCAGAAGAAAAATTTCAGTTTTGGAAAAAGACTTTCACACTTTCCTTCAAATTATTCAATTTCTATTAGTGTTCAACATTTTAGTTGATGATAAATAGTGTTTTGCCGTTTTTGGCGCCTATTGGCGCCAGCGCCGGGCGCTAATGATGATGTATTCATCTCATATTTGGCGCGACGGGCTAACTTTTGCATTATAACTCATGTTTCAAATTTCAGCTAAATCGGTTCGGTAGTTTTTCCAATAGTGGCTTTTGGCGCATATTGGCGCCCGCGCCCGGCGCCAATGACGAGCTATACATCTCATATTTGGCGCGACATGCTAAATTTTGCATTAGAACTCATGTTTCAAATTTCAGCGAAATCGGTTGGATAGTTTTTCCAATAGTCGTTTTTGGCGCCCATTGGCGCCCGCGCCCGGCGCCAGAGATTACATATACATTTCATACTTGGCGCGACGAGCTAACTTTTGCCATAGAATAGATGTTTCAAATTTCAGCCAAATTGGTTCAGTAGTTTTTCCACTACGATGCGGACAGAATTCCGTGAGGGAGGAGGGAGGAGGGAGGAGGGAGGAGGGACGAGGGAGGAGGGACGAGGGACGAATTACGGCGGAACTTTTCAACAACGACACGAAACCATAACTCAGGCAAAATAATCCGATTTGGCTGAAATTTTCACACAATGTTCAATTCGTGATTCTCTAACGTTTTCTCCTTTTAGTTTTCAAAAAAAGAATATGTTTGAAGATTTTTGTTAATTAAAAGGAAAAAACGAGTCCGCAATGGCCAAACCAAAGACAACTCACGCAGAGCGCTTCGCGCTCCGCGCGATTAGTTTTGGATTTAGACTTTTTGTGCGATACAAGATACACGATACATGCGCGCTCTAATCATGTGTATCGATTGCATTTTTGTAGCGGCGACAGATACATGCGTCACGCGATGTATCTATCGTGTTCATACTTTTTCTACAGTATCTCGGCGTCAGATACATCATTTTGAATCGACGATACACTTTTTTTGAAGATTGCGGCCGGCATTCTACACTTCACTCATATTGTGGATACATCTAGGTTTTCGGATTATAACCCACAAAAAGTGATTTTTGTGAAATTTTTCCAATTGATAGAATGTTCCCCCACACAAAACATATTGGTATTCGCAAAAAAAATTTCAGTTTCGCGCGCGACACGCGCACGCGACGCGTCAAAATGAGAAAATATGCATATTTGGGTCAAATTTGTGAACTGTGATTATCGATCATGGAGATTGCGAATGTGGGTATCAATTTTATATCACGCACGCGACGCGTGCACGCGCCGCGACAAAAATTCAAAAATCCGTAGAATTCAATAAAACTTGGGAACCTGAGAAAATCGATCATTCTGAAGTCAGGTGTGAGCTTGGTACGAACTTGGGGTCAAGCGCGCGCGCAGCACGCGACGCGACAAAAAATTTCAACTTTTGTGCATGAAGATAAATTTTTGGGATTGTTAGTGGTCGGCACGCGGATAGAAGGTATTACGAGTTTCGGATATATATATTGATAACCAGCATGATCGAATACCCCACCCATCCCAATTTCATATGAATCGACTCATTTTGATATTTCTGCCGCGTCGCGTGCACGCGCTTCGCGTGAGTGAAATTGAGTATATGGCATGGGGATCGGTAACAATGATCATCAGCGTTTTTGTTTTTCACGCTGTCCAAAGTTTATCAAAATTCATTCATTTTCACATTTTGTCGCGGCGCGTGCGCGCGTCGCGTCGCGTGCGATGAGATAGACGTCAATTTGAAGAATACCTATAAATATCTATGAAATAAAGAATTTAAAATTGTTAAAAGTTATTTTTGAATTTGAAACTAACAAAATCGAAAAAAATGTATCCTGGAACGTTCATACTTTTCTGATACGTTGGCGCCAAGATACGGATACAAAATGAGACGATACAAATAATTCGAAAATGAATCGTGTATCTGTATCTTGTATCGCACAAAAAGTCTGAAGACAGCCTAAACGTGTACAAGAAATATGAAAGAAGTCCAATAAAAATATTTTGAGGAAAAGGCTAATCTCGCTTTTCTTGAAAAAAAACAGAGTGTAAGCTAGATCATTGTGAGTCGCAGTCAGAAGTTGTCTTTTCCGTAACAAAAAACTCGGTAAAACTCGGTAAACCACAAAAAACTCGGTAAACCAAAAAACTCGGTTTTTTCTGAAATTTTTAATCGAGCGAGATTAGCCTTTTCCTCAAAATATTTTTATTAGACTTCTTTCATATTTCTTGTACACATTTCAATCCAAAACTAATCTTTACTTTCTTTACACCAGTTTTTTATACTAATTAAACTATAGTTTGCATTATGAATCAAAGAAAGACGATTATGTGGTCAAATCGTCAAATCCGCCTCAGTTCTTTGAGCTGCAATACATTCCCCAAATGCAGGACCTTTGGCACGGGATCGGTCTACATAATCGTTCTGCTTTTAGTCATAGTCGTCTCCAAGGGAAAGGCGGGATGGTACTGTATATCTCACTTTCCGCATTCCAAAGCTTGCCGGTAATGTGTGATAATAGCGCAGTGGGTAGCGCCCAGCTACAAATAGTTTGCTCGCAGGTTCGATTCCGGCGAGAGACAGAAATTTATAAATTTCGAACCCGCTGTAGAGAAACCAATCTGCTTTCCAGTTGTGCCACCTGGGTGAAGCTGTCCAATTTCTGCAACAACCCTCTCTACTCTCTCGCAAAGAAAGAAGAAAAGTGCCCCCACATCTGCGGACTCTGCTAGAAAGCTGTGATCAAGCACTTTCACAATAAAAGAACTTATATTGAACATGTTCAGAGATGTCCTATATTTCTCAAGAATTGTCAGATGGTTTGTTTCCGGTTATATGGAAATAATTTTGGTGCACACAGCAACGAACCTAAATTTCATGCTGAGAATGGGAAAATATAACCTGCCATACTTATAGTACCCTCCAGTATCATTGTATCGCTCCAACAACTCTCAGATTCAGATTCTTAGTTTTTCAGGCTGATTAGTAATGAGTTGAGCAAACCTCTGATTGAGCTTTTAGCGCAACAATTGGTTCGAAAAAGACATTGCGAAAGGTGGTGAATTAGGGGCCAATTCCACAAGGTTCCGTTCCGATTCCACAATTCCGGTAATTCGTCAACCCAATCAATTAGCATTAACCGGGTTACCTAGTTAACCCTTTTGTCAACCTATTTGTAACTTTTTTCTACAATGTCTTTTCGGGGAAATTTGAGGTTACCAAATGGTTAACAAACGGGTTAACCAGGTGACCCGGTTAATGGTTAACTGTTAAGGTTAAGGAAACACCGGGTTAAATAAAGAATTCGCCTGAATCGGGAGTGCACAACGTCTACGTTGTACTTTGACCTCGATTACTTTGTACTTTGACCTCGATAAACGCCATAATTGACGAATTTCAAAAGAAAAGCAACGATATCTTACTACAAACCCAGCGGGTCATACCAAACTATGTTTCCGGTGCTCAGAACGATTAGCGCCAATTTTCTGCAATTGGCCAGCTACAAAAACGAGAGAGCATGCAGGTCAATGACGCGCAGACAAGCTAAGTGTAAGGGAAGGCAAGTGGGGACAACGTTTATTTAACAAAACAATGGAATGGTATGAAACGTGTCATGGAAACGGTCTTGGCCTCGAGTCTTCTTTTCTGCTCCTTTTGTAGTCACTTTAAGTGACGTTTCGCTCGGCGCGGGGGAAGCTCTCACAACATATTCCTTCTTGGAATTTGATGATACATATAGAGATGAGAGAGAAAAAGAGAGAGAAAGTGTAAGGCAATCCATGATTACCTTACATGCATACATTAAGACAGTCTGCGTCTCTTTGCCTGCACACTCTCTCGTTCAGCCAATAAAAAAGTGGCTGGCCAATGGGCTGGGAATTGTCTGAGAGACAATTCCCAGCCAATTGGCCAGCCATTTTTTATTGGCTGAGCGAGAGAGTGTGCAGGTCAGAGAGACCCAGATGTCTGCGGCCTCATTGACCTGCACACTCTCTCGCTTTTGTAGCTGGCCAATCGAAGAAAATTGGCGCCAATCGTTCTGAGGAGTTCACACTGAGACTTTGGCAGCGTGCCAATGAATTTTCCGGGTTATTTTTCACCACTTTGGAGTTGTTCAAAAAACTGTAATTTTCTGTTATCGGTTGTTCAGTTTTACAAGAGCACGTAAACGACATTTTTCTCGAAATACTCATGTTTTCTCTGAGAAATAGTAATCCGAAAATGACTGGTCCAATGCCAAGGAGTCTCAATGGGAATGAAATAGGGTTGTTAAAGTCGAACTCGACTCGAAAAAACTCGAAAATTTTCGAGTTGAGTCGAAATTTTCCAAAAACGCGAAAACTCGACATTTTCCAAAATTTGAAAACTCGAAATTTCCCAAAACTCGAAATTTTGAACGCGAAAACTCGAAAATCGAAATTTCGAACTCGAAAATTGGACTTTTTGGGTCCAAAAACACTCAAAACTCGACTCGACTCGAAAAAACTCGAAAATTTTCGAGTTGAGTCGAACTCGAAATTTCCCAAAACTAAATTTTGAACGCGAAAACTCGAAAATTGGACTTTTTGGGTCCAAAAACACTCAAAACTCGACTCGACTCGAAAAAACTCGAAAATTTTCGAGTTGAGTCGAACTCGAAAACTCGAAATTTCCCAAAACTCGAAAACTCGAAATTTTTCAAAACTCGAAATTTCCCAAAACTCGAAAACTCGAAATTTTGAACTCGATTAACAACCCTAGAATGAAACAAACTATACACCGGGGCTTCCTTCCAAAAGAATGAACCATGACAAATCTCGGGGACTTGGCCGTGGGAAAATCTGGTACAAAGTCTTGCGGCAACGAACTCCGGGCAACGAACTCTCATTTTTGAAAAGAAGACTCGAAAAATAGCAGGCATCATTGATAATTTGAGCTAGGTGACAGCAAATAAGCCCCGCCCCTCTTTGCTCCCTCTTTAACTATCCCAGTTTCTGTCTGAGTAGCCAACTGCCTACGTACATGACTGTTTCGGTGCTCTCAATCAGGTCGTACCAACATCTACGAATGTAAACGGGGAAAATTCCTAAGTTTGCTATCAGTGAAATAGATAAATTCAGTAATAAAAACAAGAGCAACTAGAGAAAAATAGCTATTCATAACAATAATCGAGAAAATGTTCTATAAAGTATATGAAATATTGTCATCGATGTAGAAACAAATCTATCACAGAAACTTCGGATGAAAATACTAATAAGACTGTTTTCAATACAAGAGTTAACAAAAATAACATACTATTGAAACTACTCCATTCCATTTCCAAGACAAAAACAACTTACTATAGAAACTACTCCATACAAGCCAATTAACTATCACGTAATTAACACAAACACTTCAAATTTGTCAAGTTGTGAAATATACAAACAACCGACTTATTCCTTCTTTGTTGCCAAATACGCATGGAATTCTCTGAACAGTTTGTCCATCTCGGCAAACTGCGCCACCTTTGCAGCCTCATCTAGCTCCGCCCACTTGAAGTTCTGTAATGGAAGGGATATAGGTGTGACCATATTCTAGAAGTCAATTGAATAGTCATAGTCACGTGAAGTTAGCATTCCAATGAGATGGAGATCTCGTGCACTTTGTCATTGCACGTTTATGATTTCTGCTGTGTTTAACATGTTTCACGTGACTGGACACTTGAGTAACAGCATATAGTCTGTTTCACGCAACAATAGCCCTCTACAGTAAGCTTGCGAATCTTTCAAGCAAATTTTTGATATCTTCTAGGTATAGAAAATAGTTCAAACTTTGTGATTTTGTTCTCCACATTGGTTTACACGAGCCTAGAAAACAGTGAATCTAAAAGTTCGTTCGTTTAATAGATAAACAATGTTGAATATTCGAAAGATTACTGTAGAAAGTCATCGATTGGTGAAACGGAGTATACATAATACTTAAGTTGCAGTTTGCTCAGCCTACAAGACTGAAACGAAACCCGTGCAGCGCAGATCAGTACAACATGTATCGATTGAACTGCGAAAAACACCCGGTAATAAGTTTAATCGGTCCTTCCAAGTGCAATATCAATTGCAGTTTAAAGGACTGAAACTATGGGATTGGTCCATGTAATCGGGCTTCTCCAAACAAATGTTTTGTTCACCCAAGCCACTTATTTTTGACGGGAAGAGTTCTTCCCCCTGCATTTATCACAGTTTGAAACTTTGAAATGAATTTTTGCCCGAAAACGCATCAAAAACCTACCGTATTCTCCCAGATGAACAGGAAACAAAATGAATCAGTTTCGATTCTACGTTTCCAACTAAAATACCCCCGAAATTCTAGCGGGAACCAATATGAAAACCTACCGTATGCTCATCGGACAGTTTCACATCCTCCGGATTATTCAGTTTAGCCAGCCAATACTTGACCGTCTTCGGCACCATTTCCCCATTTCCACCGCGTTTCTTCACCTGAAAATATTGTCTTCATTTCTTCAACAAAGACTCCAAAGCACCTAATCGATATCGAAAACACGGGGCAAGCGATCGTTGTATATCGTTCAGCCAGCACCCCTCTTCACATTGGAAATACTACAGATGGAGGTCATAATAACAAGTCCGGGTAAATGGGGAAGGAACTAAACTACAAACTATCCACTGACCTTTAAAGGGGGACGATTATGTGAACCGATCCCGTGTCAACGGTCCTTTAGACTGCAATTGAAAAATGTATTGCAGTTTAAAGGACTGAAGCGTTGCGATTTGACCACATGATCGTCCTTCTTTAACCATTTCTGTGAAAAAAACTACAGATGAAGGTCATAGTAGCCGCGTGGGGAGTCATAATTACTACACATTTCCCACAACCTACCCACCTGATACAATGGTCATCTGATTCTCATACTATCTACAATGGGGAGCTAAACTACACTCACTGATCAGTAACAACCAAAAATATTGTAGATGAAGGTCAAAGAACAAGTGGGGGGGGGGCTACACTACACACCTCGTTCGAGTGTCTCTGATAAAAGTACTTGTGTTTGTCTGATGAAAATATATGAATGGTCATCTAACTCTCGGTCAACACATTTCACCTCAACCCCCCCCCCCCCCTCCTATCGAAAATACTACAGATAGAGGAACCAATTACTTTTTCCTTCAAGCTTTAACCCAATTTCAGTCAAAAAATTTGTAGATGGAGGTCAAAGAACATGGGGGGGGGCTAAACTACACACCTCGTACGAGAGTGTCTGATGGCAGTCCTTGTGAATGGTCATCTGACTTTCCGTGATGCCCGCCTCTTCCATGGTCTCTCTAAGGGCAGCAGTCCACTCGTCCTCTCCGGGGTCCACGTGACCTACAATCAATCGACAATCATGGAAATCAATCGATAATCTGAGTAAACCGATATCCAGATGGGGTTATTGAGTCAGATTCCGCTTCGAACCAGCCCCAGATCAACTGTAGCCAGCTGTGGTGTTACGGTAAGGAGGTCAGATCGGTAGACAGAGAGAAGAAGAAAGAGAAATGGAGAGTAAGAGCCAGAAAAGAGAGAGAGCTAGAGAGTGAGAGAGGATAGAGATATGGAGAAACAAATAGGTGAGAGACATCGAGAGGGAGAGAGAGATAGAGAAGAGAAAGTATAAGAGATGGAGAGTAGAGAGATAGAGAGAGGGAAAAAGAGTAGAGAGATAGAGAGAGAGAAAGAGAGAAAGAGAGGGAGATAGATAGATAGAGACTACTCACCCTTAGGCGGGGTCCAGTGATAGGGTGGATAGCTGGCCTGGAGCAGCAGGTATTCTATCGTACCCTTCAGACTACGGTAAACGACTAGACCGGCGGCCCGCTCAACTGACATGCTTGCACTGGAAAGGGGAATAAGCATTGTAGAATATTATAAACAATTAAAAAGGAAACTTAAATAAAAAATAATAGAAAACATTCAAATTGGATGCATTTTTGTGTCGAGATAGTCTACTTCATTCCTACGCGGACTTCTACAGTATTACGTTAAATTTTTGACCCATGCTTCTGGTATCAAGTTTATAGGAATACCGGATACAAATGAGTTTTACCGAACTTGACAGCTTGAAAAGCTGAATGACAAGTTAAATTTCGTACTGCGCGAGTCCACGTAGTAACGGTAGTAACTATATGTTTTCGCGACTCGAAAAGGCTAGCATTCACCATGCTTTGAATGACAACTACAAAACAAACTACTGATCAATACCATTTTACCCGCCCAGAAAGAAATAGAAGAATAATATCGGTTTCATCGAATGACAGACAAGTAGTGAATTTCAACAGTGAACTGAGATATAACAATTTTATATATTCTAAGCATTCTATTAAAAAACAATAACAAAGTGAACAACAAAATATGCAACCCGTGACAACGACTAATCATTAAAGGCGCGTGCCTACTTAACACTTAGGCCCGGGCCATACTTTTTACGCCAGCGTTTTACGTCGGCGTAAACCAATGCATGTTATGCTTATTGATTTAATTGGCGTATTACGCCGGCGTAAATCGATAGCCATGTTTTGTTCACCAAAAACGCGGGCGTAATACGCCGACGTTAAAAGTATGGCCCGGGCCTTAGAAGGCTTAACTGGCGTACTTACATAAAAACCAACACAATCCACAAAACATGCTGTAAATGTAGAACAAACAACTGTGAACATTCTCCATAGCTTAGCTGCACTAAAATGCACATGTTACGAAAGCTATGGCAGCATGCCCTATCTATAAGATGTAACTAGCAACATAATCGACTCTGAACTTTCCTAGTTTCCAACATTATCCCCTATCTGATGAATCCAATACCCCCGTTCAACTATCAATATTTTCAAGGTCAACTCTATGAATTCCAAAGCCAACTCTCTGAATTAAACTCCTAATGACCTAATGATTATAATCGAGAATCGACTGATCAATATCTCCAGATCAAATGAACTAATCAATACATCCAGGTCAACTCTCCTAATGAAAAAAATATAAAGTCAAATGTACTAATCAATACCCCGATCACTTCACTAGATACAGAGAATGATCTGGTCCCAGCGAGACATCTCTGACGTCATTCGGCAGATAGACCTGATAGGGGAACATCTGATCCTTCTCGTGACCCAGGCCCAGAAGACCGAATCTGCAAAGTTTGGAAAATTTTGAAGAAAAGTTTGTAAAATTGCAAAAATCACTTTGATTCCCAATCCATTTTCCCTTGCGGCGCATCACTCCCAAGCTTCCTTCCCAGAAAACGAAATTGACTTTTTTATGATGCAAAATAGCAAAATCGTAAGTTTTAATCAATTTTTAGTTCGAAATAACCTCTTTGCTTTTGAATTATCAAAACTCTCACCTGTTCTGACCCCAGACAAAAAGTCGTCCCTGCTCGTTGACGGCAGCCATGCTGCTGTTCCCGGAGAACACGCGAAATACCTGAGAAGAAGATAGTTGTACTTACAATTATAAATACACCCATGAATATAAATTTTTCGCAGTCTTGACCATACGTGAAATTGAATCGGGGCGAAAAGCATGAGCAGCCCCGAAAACACAAAATAATAGTAATTTCGCATAGAATCTCAATCATTTACCCCAAAAAGTGATCATGACCCAATCGGATTCGAGCAAAAGTGAGCATCAGCCAATATCAGAATGAGGGGGTGTTTTACGTATGGTCTTGACGGAACTAACCATTAACGAGGGCTTCAAAAATCCATCCAGTTTTACGTCTAGTCTATAGATGTGATGGTAACCAAAATCACGACCCTGGTCTGTCTTCAAACTTTAATGGTATAAATTTATGCCCAAAAAGAAAAACCTTCCAGTGCCTCACCTTCTTACTATCAAACAGTGGCTGATCCATCAATGTGGGAATGGACAATCGTTGTGTGTTCGGCCCAAGACCCAACAGACCAACCCCCCACACGTAGACCTGCAACAGAACTAGTAAAGTATACGACTAGATTAGTTTTTTCAGCCTCATTTGTCAGTTCAAGAGCCACTAGTTCTGTGCATATGTAGGTTTCATCAATGTAAGAAAACAACTTTAAAGGTTCTTGAGCGGATAGAACAAAGAAACCCTTTTTCAAGTGGAGCTTGAAGCAGTTCAATCAATTGCATACACAAGTAAGGCCCGACTAAGCGACAAGAAGTAATCCGTTTTCAGATGTAAACACGTGAAAATTAAGGATTTTTCATCAAAAGTAGACCGATTTTCATCTTTTCGGCTGAAAAGTAGTTCGTTTTTCGAATTTTTCTGACTATTCGGACAACATCGCTAGTGTATGATCAATTGAGAGGAATCTCACAAAAAAAACTTCTAGAAGCTTCATAAATTTTTTGGCTACTCATCCAATTTTGTCGGCGTATGCTCGCACCTGTCCGTGTTCATTGGCCGCCAGACATGCTGCCGACGTGGTCCCCACCGAAGTCACCTTCCCTCCCAGGGAGAAGGGCAGACGACGAGAGGTGTGCATCTGGAAACAGATATAAATGTATATAAATAGTTATGGGTACACAGTTATAGTTATAGGTACAGTTATAGGTTATAGGTATGTATAAATAGTTATAGGTAAACATATATAAATAGTTATAGGTACAGTTATTACAAACAAGTGGATGTCTCGTATCGTCTAAGTACTGCCTTTCCAATGCAACGTTTCCAGATTAGTGCGGTGTTTCTCAGAAGAAGTCTGGTTATGCTACAGTGAATTACTGTTCGAGAATCGGTTCAGCGTTGCGGGACTAGAGATCGACTTGTGCGTAGCACGTGACCATTCACGTGATACCACGTAAAAGGGGTTAATTCACGTAGAGATAGTAGAATAGTAGAATTTCTACCTGAACCTCCCTATTCTCCTCTCCGGCCTGTCTGTATTCACATTGTCCACGTGAACAAACACGTGACAAAGGATGCATCCTTCAAGCTTGTCACACGTTCACGTGACTAAACACGTGACCAGGGGTGAACACAAGCACTTTTCCTACCTGTATCTCTCTATTCCCCTCTCCGGCCTGTCCGTATTCACATTGTCCCCAGATAAACACCTCGCCCTCCCGCGATATGGCCAACATCGTGTCAGAACTGCCACCGAGAGAACGAATAGGCACTGAGGCAGCGTCTCCTGAACATGAACTGAACATACACCAGTAATGTTGTCCGGATAGTCAGAAAAAATCAAAAACGGACTACTTTTTGGCCGAAACGAAGAAAATCGGTTTAAAAAAATTCTAAATTTTCACGTGTTCACATCTGAAAACGGATTACTTTTTGTCGCTTAGTCAGACCTTACTGGTGTATGGAACTGAATGATATAGACAATTTGAATTATTTATAATTGGCGCCTATGAGAACTGCCACTCAAAGAACAAATCGGTACGGCGGGTACGGAAGCAGCGTCTCATAGCCACAACCACAAGATACAATTTGTAGTATATACTTTCGACATACACACTTTGTGTACTACGTGTACACTTTACTTTACCCAACAAAAAAGGAACCATTTTGGCTAAAAAAAATTGAACCATTCCGCTAAAAAAATGACCCCGTTTTGCGATTATTTCTGGTTATTCGGACAATGTTGCCAAAGAAAACCTATATTCGATTAATGGATAACTGCAGCTAGAGTAAGATGGTTTGACCTACCAATAATAGGCGAGGGCTGCCATTGTATTCCGTATTCTCCATTGGAGCACTGACCGTCCTCGTTCAGGCCAAATGAGAAGACCTGGAACAGAAAAGTAAACTATCAACCGGTCCCGAGATTTATTTATTCCATTCGCACTCATGATCTCATGAACCGCGACCCCTTTCTTCATGGCGAAACAATCATACACCAGTAAAGTTGTCCGGATAGTCAGAAAAATTCGAAAAACAAACTACTTTTTCGGCGAAAAGAAGAAAATGAGTCTACTTTTTGATGAAAAATCATAAATTTTCACGGTGTTAACATCTGAAAACGGACTACTTTTCGTCGCTCAGTCAGACCTTACTGAAACATGAGGGGAACGCTGCGTTGTACGTTAAACGTGCACCCAAAACCCGCTTGTTTCACACTTTTTCGGCCAAAAACAAATATATGAGGCCGAAAATATGAAGTTTCACGCATGTGATTCTACTGGTGTTTGAACACACCCACTACCCACACGTACCTCCCCCTTCTCGGTGATGACATAGGAGGTGTCGAGTGAGCAGTGAACAGAGACCACGGGAGAATCGGATGGAATAGAAACGGGCGGCAGAGGGGAGGAGAGACGCTGAAATGGAGTAATTAAGGGAGAAAAATTTCATGATTAAGTTTCCAGGTATTGCTGTGCTTTCAAAAAAGCACAAAAGGGCAGATTACCAGTGAACCTACCTCACGACATGAATGAAAAATAAAAAAAAACAAAGAAATTGAGGTACAAAAAATACTTATGCATCAGGTTTCCCGAACTCGTACGCTTCACAGAAAAGCATTCATTTCACATCAAATATTTAGCTCTACAGGAAGATACAAGATAGTCCAAAGTCCACGTACACTTACCCCCACAACCTCCGGGCTCCGGGTACCTGTCTGGATCCTGTCCGCACTGTCTATGACAACCCCCCCCCCTCCTCCCGAGTAATTATTCAAAAGTTGTTGTTCAAATTGCAACCTCGAAGTACCTACGGGATGATCTTGCATTCTGCTTTCTATACCAACAAATATAGACTAACATAATACATTATACAATAATACGTGATATATACTCACCCCCACAACCTCCGGGTACCTCTCTGGATCCTGTCCGCACTGTCCATGACAATTCTCTCCAAATGCATAGACTGCGCTGGTGGTGGCGACTAGCGAATGGGCACGTCCACTTGAGATCGAAATGATCTTCGAGTCTGGAAATAGTGATTGCATTACATCATGTATTTTTTTTAGTTTATAATATCATTTGGCTATGATTCTGGATGGAGAGAATAGAAACTTTCAGCTTTACTTCAACTAATTTGATAGTTGATCTTGATCTTGATACTTATGAACTTATGTTTTGGTCGAATTTTCGTTATTAGTCAAAGTGTTAATGTATACGAGGGACTACTTAATGAGCATATACATTAATTTTAACAAGAGTTCTGGAGCTAACTAAGGTCAAAGGAGATCGCTAAGTGACACGTTACGCTAACATTTGAGGATTTGAACTAACTGACCATCAGGTAGAGCTATTCGCTTGGCGCTGATATAGTAGTCCTGACCAGTATTTTCACCAGACAATTGAGATGTGACCTGATATCTAAAAAACGTCATTCAGAGTTCATAGCTCTGCAATACCAAATAGTACGCAGAGTACTGAACGTATGAAAGAATGGAAGGTAAAAAAAGCTCAAACAAGTGATATTTTTGGCACGTAACATATGCCTTTCATTCGAGTTCTCAGAAAATTTGACAATATGTTCCATGAACAATAGTTTACAATCAGATTGCCAATTTGAACCGAATCAAATAAGAAATCCAACATTGTAACATGGAAACAATAAGACTGATTTTCGGTTTGTTCGTGTCCCGCTCGTTGGAGTTCGCTGCACAACTACTTCACGGTAAACCTATAAGTTTTGCTCTATTCCTACTTGAAACACTCACTAAAAAACGAGTACAGAGATCACTCCAGTAATGATTACATACCTGTTATTCAATCCGGCTCCATAGAGCTTTTCATTGGATGAAAAGAGGGAGAACCCGAATCCAGCCGAAACCCTTTTGATCCCGCGAATATTGAAATGAGGAATCCGCAGTGGTTTTCTGGCTTCTTTCGCGGTTACGGCCTTATTGTTGACCACCAATCTCAAAATCGATATTGTCATTGATAGCTGGATGATCATACACGAAATCAGAGAAAAAGTTATGTATCCTAATCAGACGGTTATAATTGTTGGACGACTCTCCGAATTCTGGGTGACGGAACAAAAAATGGTATAACAATCTAGTTTTTGGGAGATCAAAATGATATTTTTGTGCAAAATCCAGATAATAACCCAATTTCGGCGAATTTTTGGGTGATTATCTGAATTTTTGGAGTTTTTTCATGAATTTTGTGTGACCAAAATTCAGACGTCGTCTAGGGTTGTATACGTCTGATCCTAATAAAAAACATTTGGTGGTTTTTGAGGATCATGAATAGGCAGATTTTACGTATTATAATAGAATTCATCCCTTCGTGCCTTGGTCACGTTGGTTTGATAGAAAGTATAACACATCATGTAGTTGATGTCGGGAGATCGCGGAATATCAAATGAAAACAATAAAACTAAACATAGTAAACAAAACTCACTGAGGGATAGCGAGAGCGCCGGACGCCGAGAGACCACTCCCATACACAGCACAATTCACCTGGAATAAATACATAGAGAAATCGCTACCTTTGAATGAATCATTTCCATTAGGAAAATGATCGATTTGCCTATACACAGTTTTTTTCTATAAATCTTTACGAAATGTTACTAACCTGATTATTTTAAAGCGTAACATTATTTGAAACTTTAGAACCAACAACCAAAGTTGATGCAAATTTGCAAATGAAACTCACCTTCTTTTTTAACTTCACTTCCAAATGCGACACTGGTTTTGTCCTGAACGACGCCGAGCGTACAGAAATTAACCCAGGTAGTTTCGTACCCAGCGTCATACTTAAAAAAAAGGGTGTAATTTGACTATACATAAAAAAGAGAAAGTAAACAACTGATTGAATACTTAACACACTGTTTCTAGGATTGTTCGAAGATTTCTTGATAATCTAATGAATATTGTGAATATGATACAATTATAATGAAAAAATGAAATTTAGATCATAATGAGACAGCAAACTACAAATTTTTAAATGGTCGAGCGCCGCGAATTTGAAAAGATTGCTACGCTCAGTCAAACACGGGCATCATGCCAGCCAGATCCGAAAATTTTCGAGCACTGGGCATGCTTCTGGCCATGTCTGGCCACGTCACAGACAAACTGAGGGCTACCGTACACCCTTGCATCTTACCAGGACCTCATTTCAGATGTCAGAGTCTGACAGTCCTTTATTTTTTCTGATGCAATTTTTACAAATTTTCAACCGTGTTTTTTTAACCTTTTTTGTATAGTTTATAATTGATTCTTGTTCATTCTGATGAATTTGTCGATGTTTTGATGATCCATGAGGGGTTGAAGTTTTTACCACGTCACTATGTTCTGCGTACATGATCAAACTTTGTGATTGTGTCTGTTTCCAGAAAAAAAGAGAGGATACTGACAGATAAGTTCCATGTTCTACATTATCAATCGGGGCATGGACAAACAGTATAGAGTGGAAGTTTGGAGCGATGCCTGACCTCAAAGTAGGTTTTTATCATAATTTGTCCTGTAACCCGGTAGTGTGGATGTTGTTGTTTATCGGTATGATCAAACCAATAGTTTTTCGTTTCTCAACACCACTCGCTTTTCTACGGAGTAAAGTGTTCATATAACCCCTTTCTAATGCAAATACAGACGCGGGTGCCGGGTACATGAGCTGCTGGTCATATTCGATTCATTTGGACAAATGTATTTCCTCTGAGTCGGGTACGTGTAGAGCATTGCGTTAGAAACATCATTTGAGAATAACATATTCAAGGTTCCGGCTGGTCACTCGTTGGAAGGAAGTTTTGGCTGATCTGCGTCGCTGACAGACTGAGTGGCGCGACTTTCTGGAAAAAGGAGAAAGGACCCCCCTCCCAGGAAGCATTGTGAGTTTGTATGATTAACTAAACATTTCCTATTCAACTATCACTTTTATAGTTAGTGAATACCACAACTAACCTCCCTCCGCGGTTATTAATAAGTTTTCTTGTGTTTCGAAATACTCACTATAATTTCTGTTAATCAAATTTATAAAAAATACATATAATTCTTATATTAAATTATTACTGTGTTCACTATGTAACATTGCCACATCGTTATTCTCTAAAAAAACTATTATAATGGTTTCAGAGAATTGCGGAACGACGCGTGCTCCAAGTAAGACAGCGAATTCCATCCCGACTTGAGAGGCGACAAGAAAGATGTGCATTTGTCCACTTCTGCAGAAATGGACGACGGGACGACGCAATATATACCTTCTTGATTACGACTAAGTTTTGCTGTTATAGTAGTTTTCCAATGCCACTTCTTTCTCATGCATTTGATTGAGTAGATAGTAATCTAAAACTTTTGGTAGACTAGACCACCGCAGATCTTTCTTTAATGAATAGCTCTCCCAATTTCTCGCGGGCATACTTTTCTTAACTTTCTGCTGATCAGCTCTTTGACATGTTCTTTCTTCAGACATTAATCGTCTACGTTAAGTATAAATATCACTAGGTGTGTTAGGCATGTACCTCAGCTCTCCCTATGCCCTGGTTAAATTCAAATAACGGCTCTTTTCCTCCAGACCCGGGGAAGTTCGCAATTTTTCTATCTCGTATCTAGTTCACAAATTTATTCCGTTTCTGTAGAGTATAAACACCTACTGGTGCGTCATTAAGTTGCTATTCTAAGGACTTTATTCGCCTTTCTTTGCTTTTGTCTCAGAAATTACATGTTCCCTATATTATTAGATTATCTACATTGAATAGTTGATCAGTCTAATTCGAATATGTTTTCATTTTTGAACGTTCGCTTATATTTGTTCCGCTGTTCTCGATTATCAATGCTTGTTTCGTTTCTCTGAATAAACATTCTGTTGATTTTTTTGCTCACGAAACGAAAAATGAAAAAGTATTGGGAAAATAGAGCAATCGAATACCGTAATTATTAATTTTGTAAGGAGCGAACCCAATATCTTAGTTTTTGACCTGGCCAGCAGCATGCTATTCGCCCTTCAAAAGGCCGCCTGGCATGCTGCTGGCATGAAGACCACGGCCGACCTGGCCCGACATGGCCAGCATGATGCCCACCATTGCCGTAGTGATTATGCGCCAGACTGCTGTGATTGACGCCTTTCAAGTGTGCCGCCAAATTTGAAGTCGCGCGGGAAAGAATAATCTGGAGCGAATGCGATAAAATTCTCTCATTTTTCATTCCTTTACTCTTTTCAGTTGTAGTTGAGCGCTACTCATTTTGTTCTCCTGTTTTCTCACATATTAGGGCTAACTATTAACTGCTTCAGAGCTCTCAATCATATGAAGTTTACCCAATTTTTACTTAGAACATTTAGTTTTTCAAAAATTTCGAAGCAATAACTGTATTCACAAAACTCGAGCCTTTTCCTGTCGTGGAGAACTAAAATAGTGTTTCTGTGAAGATCAGTGCTCCTTATCGCTTCCACGAGTTTTGTGATTATCCACAATCTCACAGATCTTCCCCTTTCGAATTTATGAATTGCCTTCTTTTGCTTTTTTGCTCAGAGAAATCGCCCTCAGCAGTTTTGTTAGGGGTTGGGTTCGTACCAGACCTGTCCTATCACACTGCTGGGAACCCAAACATAGTTACTTTCCTAGATTTGCTGAGAAAAGTGTTCTCATTGCTTTTTTTTGTTTTTTTAGAAGTTAATTCGAGTATTTTTCAATTGTCCACAGTTGAACATGTTTTCCAGTATTAAATATTGCCTATTATTATTTCATTTCATTCCAGTTAACATGCCACTCACCGAGAATAACTCCGCCGTCAAGTCCGAGGTGGAAGAGAAAGATGCCAGGATGAAGCAGTACAAAAACATCAGTAAGCACGAGGTTAGTAAGATTTTTGATTAGGAATTTTCTCGGAACGTTGTTGGATAGTTTACCATAGTTTCAAGCTCCCTGTAAACTGGGACAGTAACTGGTTCCTGGTTGTCGTGAAGTTCACTAATTACGGAATACGCCGTCTGTAAACTGTGACTGCCTGCACAATGTACCAGACGGTGACATGAAACCGTCAAATTACAGGCCAATTCCACAACGAACCCGGTATTTCGTTAACCCTCTCAGGTATTTCGTTAACCCTCTCAGGTCAGGGTAACCTGGTTAACCCTTTTGTTAACCGCTTTGTGACCCTTTTTTTCAATGTCTTTTCGGGGAAATTTAGGGTTAACAAGTGGGTAATAAAAGGCTTAACCAGGTAACCCGAACGGTTAATTGCTGATTGGTTAACAAAATACCGGGTTAAATGAAGAATTCGCCTATGTCCAAAGTTCATTATTCTTATTCAAAATATCTAAATTTGCTCATAATCGGTATAAAAGGAGTGTGGTTCTGCATTTTCCTGTCAATTTAGTCAAAATAGTAAAAGGTTGAGGTTGTTCAAACTGAAAAGTGTTACTATGAAACTTAATCAAATCTTGTCACTTTTTCAGGACATGCGTCGCCGCCGCACCGAATGCAGTGTGGAAATCCGTAAGCAAAAGGGAGCTGAAATGTTGATGAAAAGGAGAAATTTGACGGAAGAAGATGAGGAATCCGAGTCGGATGTGGAGGTCAAACCAGGTGGGCACATTCAATCGATAGCTCGTGAATTTCGGTTACAAGGCCGTAAAAGTTCAGTGCACTACAGCTAGGAGGGGAGAGAAAGTTGTGAAAACTAGTTGAATAATCGTACTCGCACCCCACTTGTATCTGTGGTCAAATCAAAATTCAGCTGATGTAACTGTGCCATCTAAAAAAACAGGGAAATGTTAAGAATATCAGTGAAAACAATATGTCTCCTGAATTTTTATGGATAGTCGGGCATTGTTACTGTGATTCTTTCTCCAGCCGCCCCCTTGGTGCGTCTCTCCAATGCCGAAGTCATCTCCATTCTGACGAAGAACCCCACCGTGGAGCAGATGAGAACCTGCTTCGAATCTGTTCGTCGTACTCTCTCGAAGTCGAAGAATCCCCCTGTAGATGAGGTCATCGACTGTGGTCTTCTGGCCGCGTTGGTGCAGGCTCTCAGTGTGGATGTACGTATTTTTTTATGGTATTTGTGCATTTTTGTTTTTCAGACGATTTTTTCACGTACTGAAGGGATATGGCGTCAGAGGTAGTTGAGTTGAGAACTAAGTTGGGCTTTAAAAAGCAGTTCGAACTTCGATGCTCCAAAAGCAATACAACCATCAGAAATTTGGTAAAACAATTTCATACCGTATTCTTTTCAGGACGAGAAAGTGCGGTTCGAGGCTGCATGGGCACTGACGAACGTCGTTTCTGGCACTTCGGCACAGACGGTGGCTGCTGTTCAGGTGAGACTCTTGGTTCATGTCTGACTTTGAGTAATTCCACGTGTTCATACTGTTTTTCTTATCATTTTAATAACAAAACGAAAAAAATAACCCGTTTTCTTGGTAAAGTGTGCTGGACACCTAGAATTTTGAACATTCTGAATTGTTGTGGTTTTTCGCACCAATTAACTTTCACCGGAACGTTCGTACTTTCTAGACTAGTTTAGAGATCTTCGTGAAACTGTTTAATAAGTTTCAAATACAGTTCAAGTGTGAAATTTCAAAAACCAGGTGTCTCTCAGAGCGTGAGAAATTGTTTCTATAGTTAATCAATCAACAATCAATATGCATGTTTTAGGCTGGTGCTACTCAGCCTCTGGTCGAGCTCACCATGAACAAGTCGTCTGCCCTCGCGGAACAGGCATTGTGGGCGGTGGCCAACATCGCCGGAGACTCGGCTCAGTTGAGGGACTATGTTACCGGTGAGGGACCAAATGTTTTTCGTAGTTTGATCTTAATAGCGCTCAGTTTCTGCTTTTTTTTTTCGGAAGATTTTCAGGTTTCGGAAGAATTTGAACGAGATTATTAACGGTTTTTCTGTAACTATGCTAATTTTTCGCTCAGCTCTCACTAATGAGGCTCTCATTATCATTATGCCCATTGCAGAATGCCACGGCGTGGAGGCGCTTCTGAAGTTGGTGGAGCGTCTGCCGAACCTCGAGGTGTCGTTCGCCCGTACTCTCGCCTGGGCCTTCTCCAACATGTGTCGTCACAAGAACCCGCACGCGCCGTTGCCCGTTCTGAAGGTCCTCAGCGCTGGACTGGCTAAGCTGGTAGCTCATGAGGTAAGCTGACATATGATTGCTAGAAGTTACAATGTTGCAAAAAGCTATCTTTGGACGTATATCGAATAGCGCATTTCAATATGAGAAAACTTGAAGTTTCAGTTAATCATATGTGAGAGGGGCAGAGTTTCATTTTCATATGAGGATTTCGTTATTTCGCAAACAGTGCGTAACTTTTGTCTTTTGTCTAGTTATTTTGTTTGTTTGCAGGACAAGCAAGTTCGCCAGGATGCGTGTTGGGCCGTGTCTTATCTGACTGACGGACCCGATGAGCAGATTTCTCTGGCCAAGACGAGCGGTTCGTTTTTTATTCTGAAAATACTCTAGTTCATTCTCGAATTTCATGGATTTATCATTAATTCATGCCAAATCAGATTCCGAGCGTCTCATGTTTGTGTTTCAGCTGACATTTGTTGGGCATGAAATGGCCTTTCTCCGGGAAATGGGGCGTTTCACTTAACACGCGTGTTGTGTGTGACCTCAGCTTTCCACCACCAATCACTGTGATTTTATTCACTAGCCGTGGCGTGGTTGTTTAAAATTGAAAGTGACTAAAATTAGAAGAAACTTTATTCATTTCTCGATTTCATACGTAAAAAAGGTTCACATCAGGCCGAAAAAAGTGAGCATGAGCATCCCCAAAAAGTAAGCATATATCATTCACAGGAAAATAAAAACCGCTAATTGACAGCAAAGTTACTGCAGTTCTACCCCGGTTTGACTGCCGATTTACCGCTGGTAGTACCGCGGTACTACCAGGGGTAAATCGGCAGTAAATCTGCAGTAAACCCGCAGTAACTGCGCAGTAAACTAATTGATATTCAAATCTACCACAAATAATCTAAAATAGTACTTTCTCGAAAAATAGTTTCATTTAACGCAATAGGAGCGCTCCATGCTCCCTATCAACGTCAAAGGAAAATAGAATACCTTTCTGTTCTCGAAAAGTACCTCAAACTTGGGTAATTAAACCGAAATCAACTCAAACCTCAACGACTAGTGATGGAGAAGTCCGTACTTAAGTAAGGGCGGAAAATATTTTTTTCAAAATTCGTTTTAAGGGTGAAAATGCATTCAATTTTCCAATATGCATGAATATTAGTTGTACATCAGGATATCGGAACAAATTTTTGGTCCGACCATGATTTGGTAAAGAAATTGAAGTTATGAGCCATAACTATGAAAGTTCTTCTCGTAAATTTCCATTATATGGTTTTCCATCATGATTTGCTAAGTAAAACGTCAATTCATTCCATTTTAAACGATTGAATACTCATATTGTAGAAATGCAGTTGTCAGGAACTCATCATAACGATCGAAAAAAAGTTGGACTGTCAGACTTGAGAAAAATTATCTGCTCATTTTCTCGAAACTGATTTGTATAATCTCCGATACGTTTATCCCTTCAGTTTTTGAGTCATAATATTGCATTTCCACACGAAGCACGCACTTTTGAATAGTTTACTATGAATCTACTGCGGGTTTACTGCACGTTTACTGCGGATCTACCACGGGTTCGCCTTACTACGGGTTTACTGCGGATTTAACCCTGGTCACAAAATTCCTATGATTGAAAAGCTCGAAATTTTAACGAGAATCTGTAACATTACCCCAAAAAGTGAGCATGCCCGGGTCAAAATCGGGAAAAATTGAGCATCAGTCAACATCAAAATGAGGGGGTATTTTACGTATGCTCGATTTGTAGGCGTGCTTCCCCACATTCTCTCGTTCCTCCGTGAGGCTGATGCCATGGTTGCCCCCGCTCTGCGAGTTCTCGGAAATATGGCCACCGGAAACGACGAACTCACACAGGTTAGCTATTATACCTAGTACGGGATATGCGTATTGATTCCTCGATGATTGTGTAATCCGAGTTATAATTTCACTGGCCATCGGACTCACGCAGTTTGGTAGGTGTTGGCGATAACAAAGTTAAAGGATTCGCTCTCTGAACGATCTCTGCTCCCGATTTAGTGTGGTCCTGTGGGGACTTATACGTTTAATGATGGATTAGTGGATGTTGTGGTGAATCAATCATATCTTTTCTCCTTTTCTGTCCTTCAGAAGATGCACTTTTCTTATACGTGTGTGATAGAGATAGGTATGTGACTTTTGACCTATTATCGATTGATTTCAGACAGTAGTTGACCTGGGAACCCTTGCCGAAATAGTCCCTCTGGCCGAGCGAGCCCGTTCTACCACCGTGGTGAAGGAGTGCTGCTGGCTGGTCTCCAATGTGATTGCCGGGACACAGGCACAGATACAGGCGGTCATTGACGCGGGAATATTGCCTCTGATTATTGAGGTTTTGAGAACGGTTAGTAATAATAATGATCTTTATTATACAAAAGTGTATTTTGTGAAAAAAACTGGTTTTGGCGGTGAAAAGTGCAGATTCAGGCCATTATTGAACGCGGAAATACTGATCATTGAGGTCTTGAGACTTTGAGAGCGGTTAGTCGCTGTGATCAAACTACAACTGAGATCTGGTCACCTACACGCTTTTCTAGATTCATCCGTTCTAGCGCTCACGGCTCACCCATACACCGCCAAGGCCTCTCATAAAGGGGGGAGTCGCGAACAAATTCTTGTGAAAAGTAGGGGTCGCGAACTGTAAACTAACGATTTTCATACAAAATCAGCTATAATCGTACGGAAATTAGTCGAATATCGCCGTTTTGGGGGGTCGCGACACGAGAAAACACGGAGGGGTCGCGAGAATTTTGAAGGATTAAGAGGCCCTTGGCGGTGTATGGGCTCACCACTCGTTCAGGTTTAGGATGTGATGTGTTCAAACACCAGTAAGGTCCGACTAAGCGACAAAAAGTAGTCCGTTCTCAGATGTAAACACGGGAAAATTTATGAAAAGTAGATCGATTTTCTTTTTTGGGCGAAAAAGTAGTCCGTTTTTCGATTTTTTTTTTGACTATTCGGACAACTTTACTTGTGTATGGATGTGTTAGAGTGCAGAGGTCAAACTACAACCAAAAGGCTGTCACAGTACTTTACATATAGTTATTTTGTTGATCGAGTTCGACAACCAAATAGTTATGTTATATAAGTATAATGATTATATTATTTACTCTTTCAGGGCGACTTCAAGTGTCAGTTCGAGGCCTCTTGGGCCGTTGCCAACCTTGCTCAGGGCGGGACTTCCACCCAAGTGATGACACTGGTTTCTGACGGGGCGCTGCCCGTTCTCTGCGGTCTGCTGACTCAGTCCAACCCGGACATGTTGGGAAACACGCTGGAAACCATCTACGTCCTGCTGACTACCGTTTCCAATGTGTACGTTTCATTGGATAGTAATTTTCTCTTACACCCAGTAGATCAACCCTGAGATCATTTACTTCAAATATGAGGGCAGATCAACCCAAACCGGTGTTTTGGTCAGCCAAAAGTGACACATTGTCATCATTTCATGTTTTTTTAATTGAAAAATCTGGTTACAAAATTTGGAAATTTGAAAGACTAGGACACAGTAATTGGGGTACAAATAAACCTGTTTTTATAGGATGGACCTTATTGTGAAAAATTGTTTAATTCTTTTCGTTTCAGCTTCTCTGACAACCTGGACAGTGTTCGTGACGCGATGGAGGAGGCCGGTGGTCTGGATCACTTGGAACGACTTCAGGAATCCGAATCGGAGAAGGTATCGATTTTTACAACTTGGTCCGAATAGTCCGAAGTTCACAAAGACTTTCAAACGACACGGAGTCGCGGAGTGAAGCCAAAATCGAGTGATTTATTCTAAAGTAGGCGAATAACGTTGATTCAGCTAGTTGTAACCTTGAAAGTGTCGCACACTGCATAAGTATGCCATGCTTGATATTGTCGATATCGACTTTTATTACGACACGATGAATAATAATAATAAAACTTTTCTTTTGGGTAGTTTGATTTATTGAAATGAATAACCTATATATCGATTTTTCAGATCTACAACCTGGCCTACCGTATCGTGTCCGAGTTCTTCAGTGATGAAGAAGCGGAGGATGACGAGACACCTCAAATGACGGATGAAAATGCCCAGTACAACTTCTAACTGAGCAATAGTCGCTGGCATACTGTAGCCCCGGTTTTCATCTGTGCATCTCTTCTCCCCCCTCTACTCTTGTCACTACTGTTGTATGCTTGTAGCCCCATTCACCAACCCGGTTCGATATTGATTTATTGATTTTTTAATTCATCCTATATGTTGGGTTCCCTTGTGACGAGTAGGTTGTATCTCATGCATGTCTAACCACATTGTGCACGTTGTTTACAAGCGGTCAAGTTGTTTACACTTGACCTTTTTATTTCTGTTTGTTGTTTGCACACAAGTTGGTAAAAGTTTTGAATCTTTGTCAAACTTTTCTTTGATGAAGGAACAGGAAAGACCCATGCTCTGAAAAGTACTGATAGCAGTACTTTGCTTACAGGCATAGATCAAACAAGTGATTGAGTGACGCGAGATACTATATCACAATAGAAACCGATCAGTGTTTTGACACGTTGCTATAGTCTATTCCACTAACCTGCAACGTGTTCATTACAAAACGTCCCTGAAACGTTTGATGGCTTACTGTATATGGTTATCGACTGGTGAAATGGAGTTTTTCGTTTATTCCACAGTCAATTGATCAAATACGCAACACTTGGGCCGCACGAGCTGTCAATATATAGCTCACCCATGTCAATCACCACACTCTAAAGTGGGTGCCAAATTTATAAATTTCTGTCTCACGCCGGAATCGAACCTGCGAGCAAAATATTCGTAGCAGGGCGCTAACCACTGCACCATTAGAAAACATAGCAAAAAGGCTTTGAAATCGAAGACATGTGTACGTACACAGCGGAAAGGGAGATATACAGTATCCTCCCGCCTTTCAGTTGGCGACGACTATACGGACAGTCCTTCTACGGTTGATAATGATCATTTGTATTGTACCATTGGAATAAAGTGACAAACGGATGGAATAGGTCCGTACACACATTTATTTATGAATTTATGTTTATTCGGGCTGTCTGGTCTTGCAGTAATATCCACACGTCTTAAGGCAGTGTTCCAACGCGAATTGGATTAGATCAGCATCCGGTGGTCCGTAGAATTGAATGTAACCCGGTTTTTTGGTAACCTGACCGGTTTTTGGTAACACTTTTCAGTTTACCTCACAGGTAGCCGGTAGGTAACCTAAAACTTAAATCCGGTTACCAAATAAACTAACGGTACAAACCATTTTACGTTAGAAAAACAGGTAAACGGTTTTTACTTTAAGGTTACCGACCGGTTACCTACTGAAGTAACCCGAAAATAGGTTACCAAAAAACCCGGTTACATATATAATTCACCTAGAATTGCTCTGAAACGACGTGAATAGCAAAAACGCCAGGACGTTCGAGTCCTGAAACGGCTCTTTGCGTCTAACTCTGTCTACAAATTATCATATCAAGTTCCCTAAAACCATATCTTTCTCGTGAATTCTCATATGTCTTGTTATATGTTTTTCTTTGCACCATTGTTTTTTGCACGTGACGCATTTTCATCTTTCGGAACATTTTTTTTGAATAATAAGTTTTAGGGAAACAATAAGGATGTTGAAGAATTTCTGTAATTGAAAACTTTCTGTTATTGAAGAATGCTTATAAAAGAGAAGCGTGTGCGTGTACAAAAAACGACACCCTCATTTCGCGCGGAAAAAGCACAGGGGGCGGGGCTTAGAAATGGCGGGAAACACAAATTCAAATATTCTTTCAGTTTTTTATGGAACTTCGTATATTTTACGATTACACTGGGAAAACGCTCAATGATCAAAGGAACACGGAATAATAAACTATTTCCAATCGTTGGAATTGATATTTTCAACATTAAACAAAAACTATACCAATGGCGTTGACTTCAACTTGACAACAGTGTTTAGAGGTATGAAAATATTTTGCTGAAAAATCCAAAGTTAAGGAACTGGAATTACCCTTCGTTTGACCTCTGTACGGTAGAAAAGTTCCTTAAGCAATTGTAACATACACATGCACAGTTATAGTTTGGTTTTCGACAGAATTTCCGAATCTCAACGAAAATCAATGGTTTCGTTGAACATATTGTTGAATAACCACTCGCGTATATATATTATATATATATATATATATATATATATATATAGAGTGGGCAAGATCTATTTCCCGACGAAACCTAGATGGTTTTTGTTAACATACTCACAATAGAATATAACATAATGATGTTGGAGTTTTAAATATGGGAAGAGAACAATGGTAAAACTTTTATAATTAGTATTTTTTATTGTCGCTGTTTTCAACTGTTGCTGAAAACAAACTATAACTCAGTGATTCTCGAATTAGGTGCTAATTCTAACGAAAAACATTCATTGGGTGAGAACAAATCTTCACATTTCGATTAACTATTCTGTGAAGTAGACAAGTGTGACAAACCAAATTGACAAATCCAGAAATTATCATGGGAATGGTAAGAAACATGATCAGCCAAAAAATACAAGAATCTCATAGTCTTCAAACCACCTAATCAATACAACCACAATCACAAACACACAAACCGACAATTTCAGCTCAAGTCACAGTTATAAGGAACTTGGGAGTTCCTTATAAGTGTGGCTTCTGCCTACATCCTCATTCGGAGAATAAGTGAGTTAGCGCATGAGCAAAAAGTTTTCTAAATAAACATGGATAAACAGGAAAGAGACTGACAAATAAATATTGAATGCCCAGTTGCAAATAGAAACAGAAAGGAGAAAAATCATGGAATAGGGGTGCGAGGTAATAGGGTGGGGGTAGAGAAAAGTACAACAGTTGGCATTTTCTACTTGGTAAAACTCCGAGAACATAAATACCATCATAAAACTCCTACCTAACATCGCCCAAAAAATACCAAGTTTTTAAATTGAGAGGGCCCGAGCATCAAACAAATTTGACTGAAAGAGACGTGATTTTGAAAAAAACAAGGGAACAAGGCCTAGATAATGGGAGCTAATTAAGAACAACCAGTCTCATCCTGCCAACGATTGCATTTAGCACCTAAAAAAATATATCATTAATACTACTCCCCCTAGTTATTAGCCACACGTGTGGGATATGCCGATTTGAGTATTGGAGCTGTGAAGTTAAAATAAAGATACTTTCGTGAAAAAGTTAGTGGTACCTCACTCATCCAAAAACGCCTATTAATTAATGAATGTAGAACAAACTTTAGCTCAATTTTCTGCAAAGGTGAAGTACCCCTCAAATCGACGTTACCATACGCGTTTCCGTGGTTACACTGGTTACGTATTATAAGTATTCAGTTATTGTACCTATGATTCTCGAAATGTTCCTTATTTTTTCTCAGAAATCGAATTCAATGATGACCGAAAGCAGGATGACCCTAGTTTTTACAACCTCACACTACAAATCCGTCATATTGCCTATTTCCAGTAACTTATCAAGATCAAGTGCTTCTGCTACGTGAAAAGACAACACAAAATAATAAATACCAAAGCAATGTGGTATGTACATAGTACATCACTATCCACCGCAATTCTTCCATATCCACGTCAACAGAGCAACCCCAACCATCACCGATATTGAACTTGAACCTACAAAAATTATAATATACAGTCAATATATTATGAGAAAAGTATTATTTGTTCAGTTCACTACATAGGTAACATTTTGTTGAATATCGTTGATTTGTAGATTGTAGTCGGCAACATTGAATATTCTATAATATTCACCAACTGTACTAAAAACAAGTATTCGGTACCCTCTAACCTGCAAATGCACCAAAAAAATGATCCAGCACCCCAGCAAGATGTTATTCAGAAGAGGCTTTTAAGGGAATTGCTTCGAACTTCATACGTTGAGTCAAAAATACCAAGTCAAACTCAGGTTTGCAATAATCATACGCCCCACCAGTAAGGTGTGACTGCTTTTCTAATAACAATAACCCATTTTCCGACACATATATGTTAAAAGGCAAGCGTTTGCATCGGAAGTAGACTGATATATGAAATAGACTATAGGCAGGAGTGAATCGGTGAATGTAGTTTATGGATGACATTCATATTGCATATCAATCTAAGGAGTGCGTTCAGTCAAACACCAGTGAGCTTTGACTTGAATACGACGAGGAACCAGTTTTTTCCCATTCAATTAATTACGCAGAACTTTATCATTTTACCTAAATACATAATTTCCCCTGTTATTACCAAAAACTGAGCTATAAAAGAACAATTTCCCCCATTAGAATGAAGTCCGTTCTCCGTCAGTTATTAAAATTACTTATGAAAGTTCTAACTCAAAATAGTTTCACCACAAGTATACCAAAACCACAGTAATAATGCGCAGTCTCTATCAGTTGTCAGTTCATCCCCACGAATTTCCCAGGTAGAATTATTCAATCAGTAATTAATTGGAATGAAATAAAGTTAGTGCGACACCTGACAGCCTTAACGTAAGAAACACAGTAATCAAGTTAGTGCGACACCTGAGATCCCTAACGTAAGAAACACAGTAATCAAGCAATAGTCCGTGGACTTTCCAAGATCCAAGATTCCTAGCCAAAGAAGCCATAGGAAGGATTGTGCTGATTGGACCGCCCAAAACTGACTCAAAGTGAAAAACTAGTTGTTCTTCATATATCATTATAAGGGACATGTTATTGGGTTTATTAAAATTTAGCAACGTCGAGTCCCAAGTCATTTAATGATTATTCCAATTTCACTAATAATACACTCCCTCTAGTTGTTTTCCACCAATAACACAACTATTCGACTTTTTCGAGTTTCAATTTCAAGATCGAAAATCTATATTCGACTCTAATCGGTTTTTGACTTCGATCTTAACAACCCAATCACGTATTTTCAAAGCTCAGAATGAACAAAATATACAAGAATGATAGCCGAGACGCAGCCAGTTATCAGTGAGAAGCGACATGAGTCATGAGTAGTTAGGGATTGAACTGGGAGAAGGAGTCGGGAAAACAGCTAGAAAAGAATCATCCGGAAAAGAGGCGCTATTGAATTTGAATGGAGGTTGAGGACATGAATAATATCAAAACCTGGGTATTTAGAAACTAGTAAAGCAACCACTATCGTTGAACGGCGCGTCATCATATGTGGGATAGTATTGCATGAGAGTCAGGGGTTAATTTTCAAATTAGGATCGAAGTTTTTAATCACTGCTCGGTGTCCGAGCCCTCCGAGTGAGTGACGATTAAGCTTAAACAGAGACACACTGAGCGGATCTCTCCTAATAAAAACTGTATGAACTGTTTTTATCCAAATTTTTACAAACAGTTTATTCATATAAACTATCCATTGTGACATTTTGAAGATGTTCAAACTTGCGTTATAGGTTTTATCTTAAGACTTAAGACATTTGAGCTTAATCGTCACTCGCTCGCCACACCGGTGTCCCCAAGCTGAAGAAAAGGCAAAAGGCTGAGGATTAATAGTTTATCTCAAATAATATGATATCGCAGCTATGAGCGGCGTGATTGAGTAGGGAAAAAATCAATTATTCGTTCATCTAACACTAATTATCACGTAGATCATTTAAAAACACAACTCGCAATCAGCCTCATCTGGCCAATCACAATGAGCGACTACCGACTATCAACATATCTACCAAATTCAATTCAAGCCCACCAATACCAATAGCAAGCAACAGCTCAAGCATTTCAACTCGGCGCTAAAGTATTGATCGACTGAATTGGAATTGGCTGATTGGCTCTTTTAGTGACTGTGTCTCCCTTCTCAAACTGGCCATAATTACAGTCTTCCCTACTTACCAGTAAAAAGGTAAAACACCCCGGTAAAATGGTAGATCCATGCTTATTTTTGCCCTACCACCGGAACTGAACTTTTTACTCTTTCTCTAGAAGATTTGTGATTGTCATTCGGCCAAAGTGAGGGGTAATCATAGTCGAACTCGAACTAACCTATAGCTGGGCCGTCTACTATCGATCCAATTGTTCCCGTCGTTGCCGGAATTCCGGGCCTCGTCTTCAAACAGTGTCTGAAACAACAACAAAAAATGAAACCATAGTTGGCTGACCTGATTTTAGCGTTCATACAGCATGGACCAGTCATGAAGCAATGTCCAAAAACAATTTGTTTGCAAAATTAAAATTGATCTTATCAATTGGAAGTGGACGAGAATCGTTCTCACTTTTTTTAGAGATTGTAGGATTGTAGCCCTCACTTCAATACTTTATCGAAAGAGAACGAATTGACTCAGTAAAACTCAGAAAAGCACTCAGAAAATTAAGGTAGAACCTAAGCGCGGTGCATGGATCAGATCAATCTGAGAGAAAGTCGTCTGACTCCAGCTATAAGCAGCTTAGTGTCTTTCATTGCGACATTGCTTCGGAAGATTGGAAACTTCAGCTGATCAGCACAGCCCGCATTTACAGATAACAAGATAACATACAGACCCATGAAAAGAAGAAGGAAGAACGATGAATAATGGAAAACGATCACTTGAGTTTCGACACACTTTTGCAATTTTATTTTGCCTACCCCTTAAAACGCTGCGATCACGGTTAACCAATACACCGCCAACGGCTCTTCCTTGACACAGGGCCGCGAACACTAATTGCCAAAAGTATAAACCGAGAGTTCATGTTCTTAAAAAAGAGTAAAGTTATCGGAAAAATGTTAAAGTTGTCTGGTTCAAAAGAACCACCCGATCGCTAAGGCCAGATCCCCAGATCCGAAAAGAATCAGCACGCGTAACGTTCGGATTCTGAATTAATTCACCTGCCTAATAATCTTGAGATTGAGAGAGCAACGATACCATAACACCCATAATATCCAAGTTACGACGAAATTAGCCAATTTGTTACGTTTGCGTTTCTATGGTATTCCGCGAACTACATCGGCGTTCCTAGACAATTTAACTTTTCAAAAAGGGGTGGAGTTCGTTGGTCGTGTCCCAGCAGACACGCAGGAGATATCAACATTTCGATGATCATTAGGCCAATGCTTGAGAAAACCGGTTATCTGTGAAATTACCCACATAATGGCACTAACTCACACCTCACACGCATTTTACGTTATGAAAAATTGTGTTAACCTAGAAGAATTAGAGCCCATTTAAAACACGATAATTATAGTAGGGGTGTCAAGTGTCACGCACCTCGATTTTAAAAATTCGCAAAGTAGAGATCCCGGCAAATTCAATAGGAATCAAACAAGGAAGTCAGGAAACACACCTGTGGCCTGTGGTTCCCGCTGACTGCTGCCTCACGCCTCTGCGTTGGCTGTAGAACCAACAAAATCAGAACACCCATCTGCAAACCACAAATATAAAAATGATATCGAAACAAATCGCGGACAACGAATGCATTGGTGGTTAAGGTGATAGGGATCATTGAACAAAACGTTGCACAAAACAAACGTAGCTTTGTATGTATGTCGTAACTCATGTAAACACCCTTTCATTTCTATTCTAATGAGAAAGACTATAAAAAATTCGTCTTCAGCTCACTACAACGAAGGCAAAAACATTAGGGTCGAAATATATTTTATTTCGCACGTGAAATTTTGTCCGAATAGCCAAATAAATTTAAGAAAACGGACTTCTTCCGCTAATAGCGGGGGACTATTTCGGGAAAACACCCGAGCGCTCCACCCGAAAAATCTAGAAGAGGGGAGGGGCCCAATTAAAAATTTAACATTTGCTATATTTAGCAAATATTTCGATGTTACTGGGCTCCTTTCATAGGACATTCAAACTTTACTCATCTGACTATGACCAGTAATGTCGCTAACCATGAACGCAAAACACTGCAACGATACTTTCCTCATTAAATATAACAAACTTGAACACGTCTAGCACGAATTGGAACAATTTAAAATGAAATAGTAGAAAAAAGAAACAAAACAACAAAATTAGCAAAATAAAATATGACGCGTAATTTGCCAAACGCGTTCGCCTTAACACGGCTGTAAACAGAAAGTGTTGAGTATCGGTGCGTTGGAAACAACGCGTACGAACTTTCCTACAGTTGTAGATCAATTTAATCGAGAGCCATTTTTTCATAGTTAAACAGCCAACAAGTTGAATACATTTAGTTTTAAATTGTTGAAGTTCGAGCGGTTTGAAGTTTACGTTTGAACTGTTTGAGCTGTTCAAACCGACCCAAGGAAGAGAGTTTTAGACAGAAATACCTCGAGAGGTCCAAACTTCTCCGGTATGCTCTAGTTAATTGTGAAAATAAGTATATTTCAACTGTTTCCACCACTGTTTGAACTGTTTGAGCGAGTTGCTGTCCGAAACTGCCAAGAGGGACTATTTCAGACAGAAATACCCCTCAAGTCACACTATCTCCAAGATTTTCTTAGTTGGGTCTCAATATGTCTAGATTACGACTGTTTCCACTATAAATGGAGCTCTCTCAGTGAGTTGTTTCTCAAAGCTACCCAAGAGGGACAGTTCTAGACGAGAATACCCAACCAGACACACCATTCCTTGGTTTGATGTAGTTTGAACGAAGTATGCCCTAGTTCTAACTGTTTTCACTATAAATGGAGCTCTCTTAGTGAGTTGTTTCTCAAAGCTACCCAAGAGGGACAGTTCTAGACGAGAATACCCAACCAGACACACCATTCCTTGGTTTATTGTAGTTTGAACGAAGTATGCCCTAGTTCTAACTGTTTTCACTATAAATGGAGCTCTCTTAGTGAGTTGTTTCTCAAAGCTACCCAAGAGGGACAGTTCTAGACGAGAATACCCAACCAGACACACCATTCCTTGGTTTGATGTAGTTTGAACGAAGTATGCCCTAGTTCTAACTGTTTTCACTATAAATGGAGTTCTCTCATTGAGTTGTTTCTCAAAGCTACCCAAGAGGGACAGTTCTAGACGAGAATACCCAACCAGACACACCATTCCTTGGTTTGATGTAGTTTGAACGAAGTATGCCCTAGTTCTAACTGTTTTCACTATAAATGGAGCTCTCTTAGTGAGTTGTTTCTCAAAGCTACCCAAGAGGGACAGTTCTAGACGAGAATACCCAACCAGACACACCATTCCTTGGTTTGATGTAGTTTGAACGAAGTATGCCCTAGTTCTAACTGTTTTCACTATAAATGGAGTTCTCTCATTGAGTTGTTTCTCAAAGCTACCCAAGAGGGACAGTTCTAGACGAGAATACCCAACCAGACACACCATTCCTTGGTTTGATGTAGTTTGAACGAAGTATGCCCTAGTTCTAACTGTTTTCACTATAAATGGAGTTCTCTCATTGAGTTGTTTCTCAAAGCTACCCAAGAGGGACAGTTCTAGACGAGAATACCCAACCAGACACACCATTCCTTGGTTTATTGTAGTTTGAACGAAGTATGCCCTAGTTCTAACTGTTTTCACTATAAATGGAGTTCTCTCATTGAGTTGTTTCTCAAAGCTACCCAAGAGGGACAGTTCTAGACGAGAATACCCAACCAGACACACCATTCCTTGGTTTGATGTAGTTTGAACGAAGTATGCCCTAGTTCTAACTGTTTTCACTATAAATGGAGCTCTCTCATTGAGTTGTTTCTCAAAGCTACCCAAGAGGGACAGTTCTAGACGAGAATACCCAACCAGACACACCATTCCTTGGTTTGATGTAGTTTGAACGAAGTATGCCCTAGTTCTAACTGTTTTCACTATAAATGGAGTTCTCTCATTGAGTTGTTTCTCAAAGCTACCCAAGAGGGACAGTTCTAGACGAGAATACCCAACCAGACACACCATTCCTTGGTTTGATGTAGTTTGAACGAAGTATGCCCTAGTTCTAACTGTTTTCACTATAAATGGAGTTCTCTCATTGAGTTGTTTCTCAAAGCTACCCAAGAGGGACAGTTCTAGACGAGAATACCCAACCAGACACACCATTCCTTGGTTTGATGTAGTTTGAACGAAGTATGCCCTAGTTCTAACTGTTTTCACTATAAATGGAGCTCTCTCAGTGAGTTGTTTCTCAAAGCTACCCAAGAGGGACAGTTCTAGACGAGAATACCCAACCAGACACACCATTCCTTGGTTTGATGTAGTTTGAACGAAGTATGCCCTAGTTCTAACTGTTTTCACTATAAATGGAGCTCTCTTAGTGAGTTGTTTCTCAAAGCTACCCAAGAGGGACAGTTCTAGACGAGAATACCCAACCAGACACACCATTCCTTGGTTTGATGTAGTTTGAACGAAGTATGCCCTAGTTCTAACTGTTTTCACTATAAATGGAGTTCTCTCATTGAGTTGTTTCTCAAAGCTACCCAAGAGGGACAGTTCTAGACGAGAATACCCAACCAGACACACCATTCCTTGGTTTATTGTAGTTTGAACGAAGTATGCCCTAGTTCTAACTGTTTTCACTATAAATGGAGTTCTCTCATTGAGTTGTTTCTCAAAGCTACCCAAGAGGGACAGTTCTAGACGAGAATACCCAACCAGACACACCATTCCTTGGTTTGATGTAGTTTGAACGAAGTATGCCCTAGTTCTAACTGTTTTCACTATAAATGGAGTTCTCTCATTGAGTTCTTTCTCAAAGCTACCCAAGAGGGACAGTTCTAGACGAGAATACCCAACCAGACACACCATTCCTTGGTTTGATGTAGTTTGAACGAAGTATGCCCTAGTTCTAACTGTTTTCACTATAAATGGAGTTCTCTCAGTGAGTTGTTTCTCAAAGCTACCCAAGAGGGACAGTTCTAGACGAGAATACCCAACCAGACACACCATTCCTTGGTTTGATGTAGTTTGAACGAAGTATGCCCTAGTTCTAACTGTTTCCACTATAAATGGAGCTCTCTTAGTGAGTTGTTTCTCAAAGCTACCCAAGAGGGACAGTTCTAGACGAGAATACCCAACCAGACACACCATTCCTTGGTTTGATGTAGTTTGAACGAAGTATGCCCTAGTTCTAACTGTTTTCACTATAAATGGAGTTCTCTCATTGAGTTGTTTCTCAAAGCTACCCAAGAGGGACAGTTCTAGACGAGAATACCCAACCAGACACACCATTCCTTGGTTTGATGTAGTTTGAACGAAGTATGCCCTAGTTCTAACTGTTTTCACTATAAATGGAGTTCTCTCATTGAGTTGTTTCTCAAAGCTACCCAAGAGGGACAGTTCTAGACGAGAATACCCAACCAGACACACCATTCCTTGGTTTGATGTAGTTTGAACGAAGTATGCCCTAGTTCTAACTGTTTTCACTATAAATGGAGTTCTCTCAGTGAGTTGTTTCTCAAAGCTACCCAAGAGGGACAGTTCTAGACGAGAATACCCAACCAGACACACCATTCCTTGGTTTGATGTAGTTTGAACGAAGTATGCCCTAGTTCTAACTGTTTCCACTATAAATGGAGCTCTCTTAGTGAGTTGTTTCTCAAAGCTACCCAAGAGGGACAGTTCTAGACGAGAATACCCAACCAGACACACCATTCCTTGGTTTGATGTAGTTTGAACGAAGTATGCCCTAGTTCTAACTGTTTTCACTATAAATGGAGTTCTCTCATTGAGTTGTTTCTCAAAGCTACCCAAGAGGGACAGTTCTAGACGAGAATACCCAACCAGACACACCATTCCTTGGTTTGATGTAGTTTGAACGAAGTATGCCCTAGTTCTAACTGTTTTCACTATAAATGGAGTTCTCTCATTGAGTTGTTTCTCAAAGCTACCCAAGAGGGACAGTTCTAGACGAGAATACCCAACCAGACACACCATTCCTTGGTTTGATGTAGTTTGAACGAAGTATGCCCTAGTTCTAACTGTTTTCACTATAAATGGAGCTCTCTCAGTGAGTTGTTTCTCAAAGCTACCCAAGAGGGACAGTTCTAGACGAGAATACCCAACCAGACACACCATTCCTTGGTTTGATGTAGTTTGAACGAAGTATGCCCTAGTTCTAACTGTTTTCACTATAAATGGAGTTCTCTCATTGAGTTGTTTCTCAAAGCTACCCAAGAGGGACAGTTCTAGACGAGAATACCCAACCAGACACACCATTCCTTGGTTTGATGTAGTTTGAACGAAGTATGCCCTAGTTCTAACTGTTTTCACTATAAATGGAGTTCTCTCATTGAGTTGTTTCTCAAAGCTACCCAAGAGGGACAGTTCTAGACGAGAATACCCAACCAGACACACCATTCCTTGGTTTGATGTAGTTTGAACGAAGTATGCCCTAGTTCTAACTGTTTTCACTATAAATGGAGCTCTCTTAGTGAGTTGTTTCTCAAAGCTACCCAAGAGGGACAGTTCTAGACGAGAATACCCAACCAGACACACCATTCCTTGGTTTGATGTAGTTTGAACGAAGTATGCCCTAGTTCTAACTGTTTTCACTATAAATGGAGTTCTCTCAGTGAGTTGTTTCTCAAAGCTACCCAAGAGGGACAGTTCTAGACGAGAATACCCAACCAGACACACCATTCCTTGGTTTGATGTAGTTTGAACGAAGTATGCCCTAGTTCTAACTGTTTCCACTATAAATGGAGCTCTCTTAGTGAGTTGTTTCTCAAAGCTACCCAAGAGGGACAGTTCTAGACGAGAATACCCAACCAGACACACCATTCCTTGGTTTGATGTAGTTTGAACGAAGTATGCCCTAGTTCTAACTGTTTTCACTATAAATGGAGTTCTCTCATTGAGTTGTTTCTCAAAGCTACCCAAGAGGGACAGTTCTAGACGAGAATACCCAACCAGACACACCATTCCTTGGTTTGATGTAGTTTGAACGAAGTATGCCCTAGTTCTAACTGTTTTCACTATAAATGGAGTTCTCTCATTGAGTTGTTTCTCAAAGCTACCCAAGAGGGACAGTTCTAGACGAGAATACCCAACCAGACACACCATTCCTTGGTTTGATGTAGTTTGAACGAAGTATGCCCTAGTTCTAACTGTTTTCACTATAAATGGAGTTCTCTCAGTGAGTTGTTTCTCAAAGCTACCCAAGAGGAACAGTTCTAGACGAGAATACCCAACCAGACACACCATTCCTTGGTTTGATGTAGTTTGAACGAAGTATGCCCTAGTTCTAACTGTTTCCACTATAAATGGAGCTCTCTTAGTGAGTTGTTTCTCAAAGCTACCCAAGAGGGACAGTTCTAGACGAGAATACCCAACCAGACACACCATTCCTTGGTTTGATGTAGTTTGAACGAAGTATGCCCTAGTTCTAACTGTTTTCACTATAAATGGAGTTCTCTCATTGAGTTGTTTCTCAAAGCTACCCAAGAGGGACAGTTCTAGACGAGAATACCCAACCAGACACACCATTCCTTGGTTTGATGTAGTTTGAACGAAGTATGCCCTAGTTCTAACTGTTTTCACTATAAATGGAGTTCTCTCATTGAGTTGTTTCTCAAAGCTACCCAAGAGGGACAGTTCTAGACGAGAATACCCAACCAGACACACCATTCCTTGGTTTGATGTAGTTTGAACGAAGTATGCCCTAGTTCTAACTGTTTTCACTATAAATGGAGTTCTCTCAGTGAGTTGTTTCTCAAAGCTACCCAAGAGGGACAGTTCTAGACGAGAATACCCAACCAGACACACCATTCCTTGGTTTGATGTAGTTTGAACGAAGTATGCCCTAGTTCTAACTGTTTCCACTATAAATGGAGCTCTCTTAGTGAGTTGTTTCTCAAAGCTACCCAAGAGGGACAGTTCTAGACGAGAATACCCAACCAGACACACCATTCCTTGGTTTGATGTAGTTTGAACGAAGTATGCCCTAGTTCTAACTGTTTTCACTATAAATGGAGTTCTCTCATTGAGTTGTTTCTCAAAGCTACCCAAGAGGGACAGTTCTAGACGAGAATACCCAACCAGACACACCATTCCTTGGTTTGATGTAGTTTGAACGAAGTATGCCCTAGTTCTAACTGTTTTCACTATAAATGGAGTTCTCTCATTGAGTTGTTTCTCAAAGCTACCCAAGAGGGACAGTTCTAGACGAGAATACCCAACCAGACACACCATTCCTTGGTTTGATGTAGTTTGAACGAAGTATGCCCTAGTTCTAACTGTTTTCACTATAAATGGAGCTCTCTCAGTGAGTTGTTTCTCAAAGCTACCCAAGAGGGACAGTTCTAGACGAGAATACCCAACCAGACACACCATTCCTTGGTTTGATGTAGTTTGAACGAAGTATGCCCTAGTTCTAACTGTTTTCACTATAAATGGAGTTCTCTCATTGAGTTGTTTCTCAAAGCTACCCAAGAGGGACAGTTCTAGACGAGAATACCCAACCAGACACACCATTCCTTGGTTTGATGTAGTTTGAACGAAGTATGCCCTAGTTCTAACTGTTTTCACTATAAATGGAGTTCTCTCATTGAGTTGTTTCTCAAAGCTACCCAAGAGGGACAGTTCTAGACGAGAATACCCAACCAGACACACCATTCCTTGGTTTGATGTAGTTTGAACGAAGTATGCCCTAGTTCTAACTGTTTTCACTATAAATGGAGCTCTCTTAGTGAGTTGTTTCTCAAAGCTACCCAAGAGGGACAGTTCTAGACGAGAATACCCAACCAGACACACCATTCCTTGGTTTGATGTAGTTTGAACGAAGTATGCCCTAGTTCTAACTGTTTTCACTATAAATGGAGTTCTCTCAGTGAGTTGTTTCTCAAAGCTACCCAAGAGGGACAGTTCTAGACGAGAATACCCAACCAGACACACCATTCCTTGGTTTGATGTAGTTTGAACGAAGTATGCCCTAGTTCTAACTGTTTCCACTATAGTTGGAGCTGTCTCAGAGTGTCTCTGCCAAAAAAGAACCCATGAGAAACGATTCTAGACAGAATTAGTGAACAAGTTGAACTATTCCCAAGATTTTCATAGTTTGGTCTCTACCTGCTTAGATTTGTGCTGTTCCCGCTACAGTTTGAGCTGTCTCAGTGAGTTTCTACTCAAAACAATCTATGAGAGACTATTCTAGACAGAATTAGTGAACGAGTTGAACTATCCCTCGTATTTTCATGGATTGGTCTCAACCTGCTTAGATTGGCGAATTCTTTATTTAAACGTGTTTTTTGTTAACCGCGCCAGTTAACCGTTAACCAAAAAAATGGTTAACACTTTTGTTAACCACTTGGTAACCGCGAACTTCGCCCAAAAGACGTTAGAAAAAAGGGTTACCAAAGGGTTAATAGAAAAATGGTTAAATGGTTAACTGTAAAAATTGGTTAAATGGTTAACGGTTATCTGTCAGGGTTAACGAAATTCGCGGTTCCTTGTGGCATTTGCCTTAGATTTGAGCAGTTTCCGCTGTAGTTTGAGCTGTCTCAGTGAGTTTCTACCCAAAATAACTCAAAAGAGAGCTCAACATACCTAGAACAAGCAAAAGTGTTTGTTATTATGGTTCAAACTACTCAACCATTGATATTAAGCAGTAAAATATATATATTGATTATCGATTGACTACGAAAAAATGAATTTTTTATCCTTCGCAGAAGAAGAAAATATAAATTATTAGTTTCAATTTTACATACGAATTCCGATTTAGTATTCCATCGAACAATCCACTTTTGTACAAAAATATCGAATTTTCATCGAAAATGAGCAAATCAGCCAGAAATATTTGAATTGGTTTTTCCCGCCATTTCTAAGCCCCGCCCCCTGTGCCTTTTCCGCGCGAAATGAGGGTGTCGTTTTTTGTACACGCATATTATAAAAGAGAAGCGGCCAAAAACTTCCACTCAACAACGTTTTGGTTCACATCGCTCATACTGAGACTCATCCACTTTTCATCCCGATTTCACGTGACTTCAATCTGATTTCAGTTTTTTCTCCGAAGCATGCAAACTATATGTTTTTACAATCACGGAATTATCACTGAAACGTTGCTGAACAAGTCATAACATTATCTACCGATAGTCATTTCATGGAAACAGGATCGAGTTTTGTAACATTCCCTCATATTTTTTGTGACCCATAATCTATCTCTGGTGACAGTTCAGAAGAATGCGAAGTGCCAAGTTTGTTCTGGCTGCCATACTTCTTGGCTCCGTTACGGCGTATCCAAAAGACACCGATTGCACTAAAGGTGGCCGGGTGGGTACATCATCATTCAGATAATTCCCAGCCAATAAGCTAGACGAGAGAGTGTGCAGGTCAGAGAGACGCAGATGCAAGCCGCCTCATTGGTCTGCGCCCTCAATCGCCTTTGTAGCTTGCTGATCGCATAAAATTGGCGCAACCTTTCTGAGCTGTCATTTCCACTGAGGAATTGGAAAAAAAAATATTTACCCAAAAAATGTGCCAAGAAATTTCCGAGTTTTACGGCATTCAAAACTTCAAAAGGCACATCTTTTACGGTCCTACATCGCTTAAGTAGCTTGGATTAGGTGAAAGAGAGAAGTTCTGGGAACATATTCATGTTCCTTCTAAGAAATAGTTATGCGAGAATCTTGATGCGGCAAAAACGAGCAGAATTCCCGAAGGCAAACGTGAACATCTCAGCATGTCCGCATTCCAAGGTTCACTCTACTACTATGCTAACTACAGAAGAAGTGTTTTATTTCCTTTTTCAGTATTTGCCCTCGGCAACCGACTGCGCGAACGTATTGTCGGATGGACTGTGTCGTAGCTTGGTACTCTTTCCATTCCTCTACTCTGGCGATTCGAGCGACAGACCCTATGGATGCTTCTTAGTTAGTTTTAGGGTTGTTAAAGTAGGACGACTATGTGGTCCAATCCCGTGTCAACGGTCCTTTAAACAGCTACTGAGTAATTTATTGCAGTTTGAAAGACTGAAGCGTTGGGATTGGATCACATAATCGTCCTACTCAAATCGAGTTCAGAAGCTCGAGTTGCCAAGGTTCTGAGATCGAGTTATCGAGTTTGGGTGAAAATCGAGTTTTCGAGTTTCTAGTTCGAATCAAGTCGAACATTTTCGTATTTTTTCAAGTCGAGTTGACTTTGAAAACCTTAGTTTCTGTTGTTTTGATCGATTCGTCAAAGCACGACAAACCAGGAACCTGCTGCTTTTTGGGTACATCCAACCCGGTTGCATGTATTTCTCTTATTGTGGTGCGATATTTCTCCAATCATCCAATCAGCGTAAGAGTGGATCTAAAACTATTCTGCAGGGTATCGACGGAAAACCGAATGCTGACGTGAAGCGATTCGCAATGAAATACTGTCCAAAGACTTGTGGATACTGCTGCAGGACTCCCGCATACAACTGCACAAACATCCCAAGTGATTTCTATTCAGTATCTTATCAAGGGGGCCAGAAAAGAAAGCTCATATTATAGAGCTGCTCAAGAGAAATTGATATCTTCTTTTTTTACTCTAACCTAATTAACTTAACGAATCTTACCTAACAAACCTAATTTGAAACAACCAGTCCAAGTGATTCCTATCCAATATTCATGAAAAAGTGGGGCCCAACGACTGTGAGATTTGTCTTCTGCTGTGCGTCCCTTACACAGCTACTCTCAAATGGAGCAGCTACTGCTACAAAAACCGAAAAATACTAATATACTCAAGTATAACTGTTTATTACAAACATACAAAAGTGGTAAATATTTTTTCAAACCTGTAAACTAGAATTAAATAACCGAAAAATACTCATATACTCAAGTATAAATGTTCATTACAAACATACAAAAGTCGTAAAATATTATCTCAAACCTGTAAACTAGAATCTACAAGTCACAGTTGCGAAAGAGAGAACAACTGTTGAATAATATACCAAACGTTACAGCACTCTAGAATTGAAGTAATGATCAAAAACACCAACCATTGTGCACAAAACCAGGAACTCTATAATTGACTACGTTGAGTTAACATCTGTGATTTGTAGATTCTAGTTCACAGGTTTGAGAAAATATTTTACGACTTTTGTATGTTTGTAATGAACAGTTATACTTGAGTATATCAGTATTTTTCGGTTATTTAATTCTAGTTTACAGGTTTGAAAAATACTTTACCACTTTTGTATGTTTGTAATAAACAGTTATACTTGAGTATATTAGTATTTTTTGGTTTTTGTAGCAGTAGCTGCTCCATTTGAGAGTAGCTGTCTGAGGGGCGCACAACAGAAGACAAATCTCACAGTCGTTGGGCCCCCACTTTTTCATGAATTTTTCTCTTTTTGTATACATGCCGTAGGTATGTAGTTTGATATGTACGGTGCAGATAAAATTGTTTTCTCAATGAACCACTTGTCAAGAATTACCATCATTCGAAAAAAATATGACGTCAACATTGCAGTTCTAAAAACTTACTTTATCTGCTCTTCAGAATCCCAGAATACGCCATGTTTGCATGATGTTTTATCGTGAACTGACCATTTTTAAGAAAATTTTCAGCATTCGAAAACATATTTCACGTTAATTTTTTTAAAAGTTGACGTCATCTGGCCTTCTGAATTCCAGAATAAGTCATATTTAGATGAAGCTTCATCGTTAATCTACCATTTTTGAGATATTTTCAGCATTCGCAAATATATTTCACGTTAATTCTGCACTCTAAAAAGTTGACGTCATCTGGCCTTCTGAATCCCAGAATACGCTCTTAGATTGAGTTTCACTGTTAATTGACCCTTTCCAAGATATTACCATCATTTGAAAATATATTTGACGTCAACTTTGCACTTTTCAAAAATGACGTCATCTGGTCTCCAGAATCCTGAAGGACGTCAGGAACACAATACTTAGTTTAGTTACCGAAACAGATAAGGTCCCGAATGAACTCGTTCAGATAAATAATAACTCACTTGTTCTAGACCCTCGCATTCCCTGTAACAATGTGACAGAATCTATGTGTAACGATCCTCAGCTGGTAGAGACAATTGCCGCCGACTGTCCCGCTTCTTGCGGATTCTGCTTATTCGGTATGCTCAATTCTACCAATTTCTTCTCGAACCCCCTTTTCTCAAACCAGGCGACGTAACGATTCCTCCAACCTCATGAGTTCCTATGAGGTTCGCACTTCATGAGCTACTCGTGACCTCCCAAGGTTGCAGCAGAATCAGTGGAATACAATCAGAAGCTCGTTAGATATAGCTCACGAGGTATTTCAAGAGTTTTTGAGGGATTGGTATAGTTGCCATTTTCCCCATAAAGACAGCAGAGGGTTCGATTGATCGAGCGATGCAGGACGAGCGGCCATTGATTACTTGCCAGCAGTTGAGAGAGTGTGTAGACCGATGATACGCAGACTAGCTCGCTTGTCGCCCAACCCCGCCCCTTACAAAATTGATGGTTTGGTGTCCACAGCGGTTTGACCAAACCTATACGCCGTCGGTTGTCTCAATGAAAACGCAAACTGCTCGCGTCAAACCGACCTATTGACTTTACACAAGTTTTGTACGCTCGGTTTATTTCATTATTCAATATTGACCTTTATATTCTGTTATTTCTTATATTAAAAATGTTTCCTCTGTACATTCTGAAGGCGATATAGTGAGTGCCATATTCAATAGTTTCTGCCTCTCGCCGGAATCGAACCGGCGAGGAAAAGTTTCGTAGCAGGGCGCTAACCATTGCGGTACTAGATCACATAACCGGCAAACTTTGGAATCAACGACCTGTGTGCGTACACAGCGGAAAGTAATATATACATTAACGTCCTGCCTTTCCGTTGGCGACGACTGTAGTCTTTTCAGAAGGATGTGTGGACGTCGAACCCGACTGCGCCATAAACCCATCAATCTGTACGGACATTGCGAGGGAGCCCTACGTGAAGGTATGCTCTGTTTCCCAAATCTATGTCCTTCCACAGTAATCCGTCAAATAATCAGGAGGTGTTGATCTATTCACCACATCGGTTTCAATCTTCCAGAGTTTGTAGTAGTAGAGGCTACCAAATTTGATAGGAAATCCAAAATCGGCAACATACCAAACTTCGACCTGGGAGTTTAAGCATATTACTGTAGACTGTAGAGGTATAAATGTGCGTGGACCAAACTCTTTCCGCCTTTTTCGACTCTAGTTAATACAGTATTCTTTAAAATATTCTCTTGTGTCCGATTGAGAGTATTCTCCCAAACAAATACAAGTAAGCGATGATAATCCATTGTTGGTGGTTTACACATGCAACCAGGTACCGTAGCAAAATCATGCAAGTTGTGAGCTGAACCTGACCGAGAACCTGGTTACATTCTGGCCACATAGTTGCCAACTTCTTATGTATAAGCATAGTGCAGGTGACCCAAACCTGGGCGAGGTGGTGAGCAGAAAGTTCAGCACGAAGGTGAGCTTTTCATGAGACTTTGCTACGGGTGCAGGTTGCATGTGTACAAAACTTTTGGTTGCTTTTCAAATACAACCAAATTTACCTTTCTGGTTATGTTAACTGATTTTGGTTGCATTTGAGATGCAACCAGGTTGCATTTGAGAGCAACCAATGGTTTCGAACACATGCAACCTAATTGCATTTCGGTTGCATATGCAACCCGGTTGCATAATTAGTTGGCTTCCATTGTTGGGTAATATGTAAATTATATTCAACAGATGATAACTGTTTTGTTCGCATCATCAACTTTACCTATTATAATTTATCTATCAAAAATTGATTTCACTCATTAGTTTGGTTTTTTTGTAGGGGTTTGGTTCAAGTAATAAAACCAACAATATGACAATATGCCGAGTTTACAGAAGCGTTTACCTGTTACCCATCCTTTTCAAAGAACACCCTATATTCATATATAGCTATCGGACGGGAAGTAAATGTCTTCAAGCGAAGTTTCGTTACACGAGGTTTTCTAATATGGGATGCGCAGACTATTGTATTGACTTTATTTTCAAACTAGATGTAATACGAAAAATGAGCAACTACCGCATTATTGTTGTCCATAAATCATAACATGTACGTGCTGTTTTCATCATAGTGTTGCAATTACGCACCATAACAAGATGAATACGCACCTTCTCTCCAACCAGCTTCAAAATTTGTGCGGAAATTCTGCGCTCTAATATATTCCTTATCCACGGGTTGATTTTACCACCAGTTGAGGTCATTAACAATTTGAAGGAAACATTTGTTTATGTTGAATATAGTCTGTTTCACGCACTTATAACCCTCTACAGTAATCCGCCTAAACTTCCAGGTTCGCGTTAGGTAATTTGGTGTTTTCAGAATGACTTAAAATTTTGCTATTGTGTTTTCTACCTTTATTTCTAACTCTGAAAGTTTGAAACCAAAATAATGATTTCTTCTTTAGAAAAATCCTCCTCAATATTTTACAGATTACTGTAGAAGGACATTGATTGGTGAAACGAACTATACTAACTAAGCGACCCTCACAACGGATAAACTGGTTTTTACAAGTTATCCGGTTTGGAGCGGAAGAGACAACTATCTGAACGTTCAGAGATTGGTCCTAGAGCCTCAACGGGCTTATCAGTACCCGTAACCTTTTAAAACATGCAATGGATAAACATGAACATTCAATTTTGTTCAGTTACAGCTTAGTGTAAAATACTTGTCAGTTTTTCGATATGGAGAGTGGAGACCAGTTCAAAAAGATATTTGTGATCTTGATTTTTTCCCAACTATAGATGAAGGTGTTGCAGACGAAGTAACTAGGTTATAATTGTTATGACGCCTTTTTTTTTCGTCAAGATACGTGATAATTAGTTGGAACTGCCAAATCTGCAGTGATAATAGGTATGAAGGTGTGCGATCAATTACTTAAAAGACTTCTAACATCAGTGCAATCATTAATTATTCAATAGTTTGCATCAATCCCATTGAACAAGGGATCAAACAAGCGAAGAGCTGCCAGAAAATGTAAAGTTCTTAAGTACAGTAGTTACAAATTTGAATTACGGTAGTTTCGCGCCCAAATATTTTTGATCGGAGGCGCAAATTCGGTGTGTCGTATTTTGTACACGCACAGTAAGACGTTTAAAGTTATGTCTTTTTTCGAAAATTTGCTGCATGTTTTGCATTCAATATCGATGCATTTTACAGAACAACTGTCAACGGACTTGCGGTCTCTGCCCCTCCAACTCCAACACCCATGCATAGTCCCCCCCCCCCATTTACGGATACTACCCTCTATGAATATTACAATATTTGATTGATCGATTTCTTTACATGCAAGCATGTGATATACAAGAGGAGAAAATAAAAATATCGGCAGTCTGTGATCACTGTCTTGGTTGTATTTGTGTGAATAAAGTAACACACCGCCTAAATATTTGCGGTAAAAGATTAATATTATCATTATAACTCCACTGCATCAGCTTAGACTGCTACGACATCAGCCTCGAGTGGGTGATCGGCTGAATTTCTAACACTAAGTTTTCTCCGTTCTCTGTTCAAGAATTAGTTTTCCAATACAAGAAACACACCTTTTCATATTTATATTGTCAAACTTACATTTTGTTCTAGAACTGACAAATATCACGTTTTGAATGGTCAGATAGCCTTACTATAATATTAGCCGATATTTTCCCATCTAGGCCAATAGCTTTATCGCGGTGTCCCATTACTGAGGGCCACTACTCAAGACAACCACCGCTCATAAATTGTAAGATAGCATCTCGCGCGATGGTATCATTAGTGGAGTAAACCTTACTCACCACATACCTTTACCTACAGAATTCACTGTAACGTCTCTTTTATATTCAAATCTTTTTCGGTGAATTCTATATCTAACCGGGTTTTTAGGTATCCTAACCCTTTTTTGTTAACCTGTTTTTCAGGTTACCTCAATAGGTAACCGGTTGATAACCTAAAATTAGAAGTTTGTCACCTGTTTTTCTAACGCAAAACCTGGTTTCTACCGTTAGTTTGAACGGTAACCAGATTTTAGTTTCTGGTTACTTCCAGGTTACCTTCAAGGTAACCTGAAAAAGAGATTACCAAAAAACGGTTAGGTTACCTAAAAACCCGGTTAGTTGTAGAATTGGCCGTCTTTTTCTTATAAGAAACATTATTTTACACGTGACTCGATGAAAATTAAATATTTGATGATTTTATTTTCGCTATCTAGTGTTCTCCTATTCTTCTCTCATTCCATACCCTGAGTACGTATGCTACAAGATCCCGACACATTCATCCGATTCTGCGTCTCCTCAAACACACGCTATTTCTCTGCCCTTACATCCCGCCGGGATGTAAGAGAAGAGAAATAGTGAGGAAGAGCGAGAGACGCAGGTTGGGATGAAGGTGCTGGGATCTTCTAGCATACGTACACTGGTCCTTTCTTTATCAGAAAGCCGCATACATTCATATGAAAGTTCACGCGTTGAAACTCAGATATTACTATTTGGTTTATTCATAGTTTAAGCGAGTCACTCGCTTACTTTAAAGATTGTTTCAAACAAAGGCAGGGTTTATTTTTCCATTTCCATGTATTTTAGTAGATCATTGGCATGAGCTCTGAATTTCTAACATAATTTAAAATGACTCGAGTCAAAACTTCGAGTTGGATTTAAAACTCGTCAATCAAGAAATTTGGTTCTGTTTTTGTTCATCTCGTATTCTCCTTTTCTCTGATGATCGAGTTCCACATTCTTCCTATTTACATAAATGAATGAAAATACATTATCCACTTATTTCAGATTCAGATATCTTCCATAATAGTTACAATGTAGGATCTCACACTAGGTTTATGCTTTTACGCACCACATAACAGATCTTTGACACACGGGAAGAACCTCCAGCACTTGTTTTAGATAATTTTCATGTTCGTGACGACTCGTAACATCCTATTGAAGTGTAAACAATTTATATTGTATGTATAACTTTGTATAAATTATTGGTCTTTCCGTTCAAAGACACCATTTACATAATGATTATGTTAATTGACCACACGATTCCCGACTCCTAATATTTTATGTATCAAACGACCGGTCCTTAGAATAATGTTTAGTTATTTTAGTTACATTTATAGGCACGTATAATGTATATTTTTTTTTTTAAGATTATATATGTTGCCATGTACCACCATGGTGGTGAGGGTGCTACAATCTGCTTCATGTAGCACACGACACAAAACACTTCATATGAGAAAATAAGTTGTTGATGATGCTAATATTCAAGTATATAACGCCAGTTCTGTAACTTTTCATACATTTAATCTATGTTATGGTTCACATCACGTGATAATTGAGTGCATTTAACAAATGTTGTTGATAAATCAGCTGTAGTTGTGGTTTTTTAATTTGTTTCGGATGAAAAATGTATTTTCTGATTTTTTTTTAAAAAAATTGATTCATTCCTGGGTGACATTGCTAGGTTTTTTTCTCGATTGATTGATTTGGAACCTTATTCCTAGGTGACATCTCATTAATATATTTTTTGAAAAAAAAAATATTGATTCCTGAGTGACATCTCATTAATAAGGTTTTTTTTTCGATTAATTGATCCATTCCTGGGTGAAATCTCTTTTTTTTATTTTTTGAAAAAAAATATTGATTTTTTTTGATTGATATATTCGAAACCTCACTCCTGGGGGACATCTCATTTTTGGGGTACATACACTACTCATAATCGAAGACCCGTTATCGGACATATGCTCCGATGGATCACAAAATTTGGCAGTGTCATGATCCCTTATTTAGGTATCACAACTCCCATCAGGCATCAAAATAGTTACCAAAAGTCTTTCCTGGCTCACGCCGCAAAGATCACATGGAGGTCCCGGCGAGATCAAGGAAATCGAGATTGAAACAATCGATTTCATCTTTGTAACGCTAAAAATCTCATTCACAAAGGGACCCCAGCTCAAATTCCCAATTGCGTCAGATCATGTCTCCTACTCAGGCCCACCCACCAACCACATACGCTCTAGTCCCTCTAGCTTTCAATGTGTAGTCCCCTTTCACCAAGGGAAACAAGAAGATAATCTGGAGATTTCTCCTCTCTTAAGAGCTATGAGATTCCAGACAAATACTTCAAGAATCCTATCGAAAGGGAACAATACAATGATACCCCCTTTCTCGCGAAATATCTATTCGACAACTTCGGCTCTCTCACCACTCACATCTTAGCTTTTAAAGACCACAGTGGTCTTGTCTAGTACTTGAGAGAAGTAAAGTGAGCCTGGTGGCATACACCACCACATCATTGAACACACCCCTCTCTGATGATTGCCTAGACTTTAGCCTCTTCTTCAAAAAGCCTAATCTTCCCAACGGAACCATACGTGCCCAAGCCTGATATAGTCAAGATAATTGTGTAATTATGTAATATTTATTCTCTCTCGCTCCTTTTAAACAACACGTATCACAACTTCCATCAGGCATGCCTTTGCCCGAACCAGAAAGGCAACGGCCGCGTAACCGAGACAAACTCAGGGACAGAAGATTCACATAAAACGACGGGACAGACAGAAGAAGAGACGGGACACCGGGACGACTTACCGACACCTTATTTTATATGTTTCATATAAAACCTCGTACAATGATTTTATTACCTCTTCAAAAGACGGTTTTGCAACACCATGCATGAGATAGAGAAGTGTCATTTTCGTGAACGCATTTTCTTCTGAATTGTATGCCGTTCCATTAAGGAACGTGCCTCATTGGCACGTCCTCATAGCGGATTTAGTTTAGTTGTAGTGATAACAGGACACAGATAAATCAATTCATTCGAAGGGCGAGTGGGTTTTCAACAGGAATGAGCGCGATGCTCGTCTCTAGAACCAAACTGAGCGGCGACGGTCCTCTTTAGTTGAGCGTCCCCGCTCATCTATAGTCACGAGAATGACCAACATCAAAAAAAACAAAAGTGAACGAGGGCTTTGTAACGAGAAACAACGAAAAACAATATGAAGATAAGACTTGTCTGTCAAGGTTTGCGATTGATCGATAACAAAAATTCTAGGCACAACTAGGAAAGATTTACGAACGGTTAGTATCTGATTCTATCTAATCCGAGGAATGAAACGGTAAGTATCTGATTTTATACAATAAAAAAATGGTTAGTGTCTGGCAATTTAACTGTGCAAAAGGAAACTTGAAAAAAAATTGTGAGTTACGACCGAAATACACTATACTGAGTTACGAATGGTTAGTGCAAAAGGTTAAACTTGCGTCCTATATATGCGTTGTCTTGCCAAATATGAAACGAATATTCAGAGATAGTATCTCTGCGGGGCTCTCGTTACGCGCATAGGACCGGTGGGAGCTGATGGCAAGGTGTTGATTGCGAAGACGAGGAAGGGCAAGTAGGTGTCCCTGTCGTTTTGTACTTCGTCGACATAGGCTGAGATGCACTCTTCCAACGAACCAAATACTCCACCGACCCGACATAGTCCAGACCCCAGATATGGGTTTTTTCTGTAGCAATGTATTTCTTCACATAATCTGTGCTGTTCCAAGGAAGCGAACAACCCACGTAATTGCCGTAAATGGAGAGGTTGCATGTGCGTAAAAACCGTCTGAATATGTTTGAAAGGTTGTATTGGTCTTCCGCCGCTCTCTCCATGTATGTAAAACAAATGATCTTGTTTCTAGATAAATGAGTTTTTGGAATGGGTGAAACAATGTTACCGTACGTTTAAAATCGTAGTGCGTAGCTCACCTCTGAAATGGAATTTGTTTATCTGAACGGATTTCCGGTTGAAATGTATGTCCAACCACCAGCTTTTGATTATGAAACATATCTGAAAGACTCGAGTATAATTATGTTTTGAATAAATATGTGAATTTGATCGTTTTTGTGGTTTATGATATCAATAATGAAACAAACAAGAACTATTTGTTATAATTGAACGTACTAGCTATTTTTTAGCGGGGTAGCAGCCGATCCTGGCCCTATTGAAGAACTACCGTAACCCGCCGGCCAAGTTCTGCACCAAGCTCTGATTTCACTCAACTAGTGGCTAATTCGGTTCCGCAAACAACTTGGTTTTTCACTTCAGAGTACATGCTAGTTGGTGATAATGAAAAATGTTCAGGTTCAATAGAAACTTACGGAGTTATTGTCAATGAAAATAGGAAAAACCAACCTCGTTAAGTAGGTCCGCGATTGTGTAGTCTGCGCATTGCTTATGTTCCGTCTGGGAGATGTCGATCGGCGTCTTCCCTCCAAAATCCCTTTTCGCGAGAATAGAACCTCCGGTCTCTCCGCTTGCCACTCGGAATCCACTTTTTTGGTCTTCGGGGCCATCGTTAGAACGTGAAGATGAGTTTCTGAACTTGACTATTTCTTTCTGTGTATTTTTTTAAGAGTTCAGGAAGAGCGATCTAGCTAAAAACGCTAGATACCGCGTCTACCGACGTTCGTTTTTCGCTTCGGAAATTATTTAATCGTCACATGTTTCACGTTACACGCCTGAAAAATACAGTAAAACTTGTCAGTATTTACTCCCCAAAAACTGATCCGAGATGGTGTATTTGAATGTTTCATGTGAGAGCCTAACCTCAATTATTTCATTTTTCGGAGAAGATTGAGATCAACTTTTTTCGGGGCAAGCATCTGAATAGTGCTGTGCTGTTGCAGAAAGAGCTTGGTTTGATACAAAAAACATTCTGCACTCAGGAATCGAGAAAAGTTCAGACCGAAAAAATGACTAAGAAAATCCCATCTATTTTTACTTTTATTAGTTTCATTATTCAAAATACCAGTTGTTGGATTTGATTTCGAAAGTGGTAGTGAAGTGAGTTATTTATCCATTGAACAAGTTGTCTCGACTTAGATTTGGATTTTGCCGGAATAAGGTTACCGTACGTTTCAAAACTGTAGTGCGTTGCTCACCTCTTGAAAATTTATTTCCCTGAACCCATTTTCGGCCGGAATGTATGTCCAACCACCAGTCTCCGATTATGAAAGAGAACTGAAACATTTGGGTATCATTTGCTCCATCTCTAGTCTCCATCTCTAGTCTTTTTCATTCCTACTTAGACTGCTACAGTAGTTTTTCCGGGCTTCTCAATAACTGCTTGTTTACGCAACTTCTGGCGAGATTGTCTTGAAGCATTATTTGCAATAGACAACCAAGACCCATTACGTATCCAAATTGTATAACGTATTTAATACGCACCGAAAGTTTCGTATTTCTACTGTAAGAGTCTTAGGAGCAATGCACAAGACTATACAAAGGTATGAAGGTGGGGATGATCTAACACCGCTAACTCTAACAGATCTAACACTTGAACTAAGGAGAAGGACAAAAACAGCGATAGAAAGAGAGGTACGTTTTGCCCCTACCCCAGACGTAGTTTCTTTGAATCACGATACCTTACTCTGAGGGTTCCTCTGAGGTAGGGAAAGGAGAGGAAGAGATAGAAAAAAGCAAAATATATTTGGACAGGCAAGATAGGTAGGACGGAAAACAGAAAAGTAGTCTAATGAATAGATCCTATAGGTGAGTGTACCTGCTATTGACCATAAAAACTCCGCCCTTCACTAATGATACCATCGGTAACGATGTAACGATACAAATCTTGCGATCCTATAATTATTCAGTTAGTGAGCGGTGATTCATTTGAGGCACAACTATGGGTAATGAGATACCCTGGTGATGCTATTGGCTGACGAGAGTTGACATACGACTGTTTCGTAAAACTTCATGGTTATTATAGAATTATAGTAATAAAACAAAGAAACCACTTAGTAAAAGGTTTTCTCATGCATGAACCATTCACAAGAAAACTTTATGGTCGTCATCGAATTAAAATAATATGATTGAAAATTGGTTATAAAGAAAACTTGGTATTTAGATTTATGGTAATTCGAAGGAGAGAAAGCAAAAAGTTAAATATATTATAATAGTAAATATTGGGATTAGAACATAGAGGATGAACTCTTTCACGAAAAACATACAGTTATAAAACGGAAGTTTCAAATGTTTTGCTTGTTCAGGGTCAGGAAAACGGTAGATGTTAGCGGGATTTGCTTTGTTTGTAGGTTCATATCCAGTTTCTCTGTTGTAATTCACAATACTCGCTGTTTGGCACTTTTTGATCTACAAACGTTCTCGGAAAAGTTCCATACATTGGTGAAGGCTGTTCCACGCAATAATCGCCCATTACAGTGAGATTGTGAATTTTTAAGCACATCTTTTTTGTCTTGAAGTTGAAGTCATTTTGAAAAACTGAAACTTCGTCATTTTATCCACAATTCTTGCGATGAATATAGAACAAATTGACATTCGAAAGAGTCAAAAACGTCATGGTTATTCTATAACCTGAGTAATTCGAAAGGAACCACTCGGGAAAAGCTTTTTTCATTCATAAACAACTCACAACTTTTCGATGGCGCTTGGTATAGTTATGTTGGAGTTGAGTTGGGATTATGGAGTTTTTTTAGAAAGAAATTAAATAATCCCGAAAAGGGTTAGACACCGCATAATTGAAAAAAGGTTAGTTTTGTGTTCCGGAATAAATTTTCAGTCAACGTACAATTTTCAGTGACTCAAACTAATACTCAGTGAAAATGTCCGAGGCCAATAATAACCTCAGCTCAGTTCAGTGATACTTGATTTTTCTGATTTCAGGGAATTGTTTTGAGCTTTCTTTTTGCAAGGCTCCGCTCAACTTCTTTCTCTCTCTTTTCTCTCTCTCACTGTTTCTCTGAGGAAATCAACACACAAGCAGGAGAGTCTCATGATGATTGTAGAGCTATCTTGACGAGTGTTCTCATTATATTTCTCATATACAAAGAAATAGTGTGTGTTTGAGGAGACGCAGTATGGTATCTGACAATTGAGATATTTCGGACATCCAACCGGAAAAAAAGTAGTTTTCGTGTTGAGTCAATCACCATGGGCTAACAAAAATGCAGTGTTTACATGAAAACAGCCCATCCCGACCTCATCCCGCCGGGATCTAACCCAACCCGGCCGGGATGCCTTTGCATACCAATTATCCCAACCCGGGACGGGCTAGGGTTACATCCCGGCTAGGGATGTTCATGCATACCGCCTCTGGCATGCTACAGTGATACAGATAGTGGAATCTACATTATCGAGAACGGTGAGGATAAACTAGCAGATCTGGCTGGTGAATTCCTTGGAAAATGGTCTTCTGAGGTTCCAGAAGGCTATAAAATCATCGAGTTCGTGAGCCCTGGACCCAAAGTCTACTCCTACAAGCTACGGAACATTTCTACCGGTGAAGTGAAAGAGATAGTGAAGTCGCGTGGAATCACATTGACCGATGGAAACAGCAAACTCGTCAATTTTGAAGCTATGAAGAAGATGGTTACTGACTACATGAACGGCGAAGAAAACCCCATTATCAAGAAGATGGTTACGGACTACATGAACGGCGAAGAAAACCCCATTATCAAGAAGATGGTTACTGACTACATGAACGGCGAAGAAAACCCCATTATCAAGAAGATGGTTACGGACTACATGAACGGCGAAGAAAACCCCATTATCAAGAAGATGGTTACGGACTACATGAACGGCGAAGAAAACCCCATTATCAAGAAGATGGTTACGGACTACATGAACGGCGAAGAAAACCCCATTATCAAGAAGATGGTTACGGACTACATGAACGGCGAAGAAAACCCCATTATCAAGAAGATGGTTACGGACTACATGAACGGCGAAGAAAACCCCATTATCAAGAAGATGGTTACGGACTACATGAACGGCGAAGAAAACCCCATTATCAAGAAGATGGTTACGGACTACATGAACGGCGAAGAAAACCCCATTATCAAGAAGATGGTTACGGACTACATGAACGGCGAAGAAAACCCCATTATCAAGAAGATGGTTACGGACTACATGAACGGCGAAGAAAACCCCATTATCAAGAAGATGGTTACGGACTACATGAACGGCGAAGAAAACCCCATTATCAAGAAGATGGTTACGGACTACATGAACGGCGAAGAAAACCCCATTATCAAGAAGATGGTTACGGACTACATGAACGGCGAAGAAAACCCCATTATCAAGAAGATGGTTACGGACTACATGAACGGCGAAGAAAACCCCATTATCAAGAAGATGGTTACGGACTACATGAACGGCGAAGAAAACCCCATTATCAAGAAGATGGTTACGGACTACATGAACGGCGAAGAAAACCCCATTATCAAGAAGATGGTTACGGACTACATGAACGGCGAAGAAAACCCCATTATCAAGAAGATGGTTACGGACTACATGAACGGCGAAGAAAACCCCATTATCAAGAAGATGGTTACGGACTACATGAACGGCGAAGAAAACCCCATTATCAAGAAGATGGTTACGGACTACATGAACGGCGAAGAAAACCCCATTATCAAGAAGATGGTTACGGACTACATGAACGGCGAAGAAAACCCCATTATCAAGAAGATGGTTACTGACTACATGAACGGCGAAGAAAACCCCATTATCAAGAAGATGGTTACGGACTACATGAACGGCGAAGAAAACCCCATTATCAAGAAGATGGTTACGGACTACATGAACGGCGAAGAAAACCCCATTATCAAGAAGATGGTTACGGACTACATGAACGGCGAAGAAAACCCCATTATCAAGAAGATGGTTACTGACTACATGAACGGCGAAGAAAACCCCATTATCAAGAAGATGGTTACGGAATACATGAACGGCGAAGAAAACCCCATTATCAAGAAGATGGTTACGGACTACATGAACGGCGAAGAAAACCCCATTATCAAGAAGATGGTTACGGACTACATGAACGGCGAAGAAAACCCCATTATCACGGAGAAAGCAGGAATAGTCAAGAAAATGGGACAGGTGTACACCGTGAAACGTCGGAAAACCCTGCGAACAGTTATGAAGAAAGTTCGTGTTCTGGACAACTACGCTACTCGTCCCTACGGTTTCAAGACTTTGTGATATGTACATAATTTGAATAAAATAATGATTAAACAATGTGTTTGTTATATGATATTCGAAAAAGTATAGTAAGAAAGAAATCGTAAAAGTGTTTATATAATGATGGATAACTGGAAAGCATGTATGATTTGGTTGAAACACTGTATCCTCTTATCAAATTGAAATTGAACCTTCTCCTCAATTCTGAAGTTTCCCCTTCGAGGCACTCATTTCAAATTATTTTATCAGACTATCGTGTATAGGGTCTGGCCGCGCTCTAGACTCCGCCCCCTTGGATAGTCCAGCGACGTCGATATTACTCTTATTTCTAGGAGGTACCACGCGGCGACTCAGTTGATAAAACTGTCCCTACTTTTCTATAATTTTCCAAACTTCTCTACACACTTTTCTACAACTTTCCAAATTTCTCTACACATTTTTCAAACCATTCCGTGTTTCATAACGGTATATGTTTCATATATACCATGACGCCAATATTTTACTTGTTTCTAGACGTCACCGAAAAAAAACACATGCACAGTTGATATATACATTTTTTTCTTACATGTTATAATACATAATATACTCCTGTTCCCACTCGGCCTCCACGACCACTACCAAGTCCGCCTCCCAAAATATCGCCCATCGCTCCTCGGCCTCCGTCCGCCATCCCTGTAATCAATTCGTGAAAAAAACATAGAAAAAGCTACAAAAGTAAATTGTTCCATCCTCTAATAAACTTCTACAGTAATAAGCTCGAACTACAACATACGCGGATAGGAAACATTAATATTCGGTCATTTTTTATATGGTCAGAGAGATAAATCAGTTCTACGTAAAGCATTCTAGGTCTAAATTATACTGCTAGTAGACATTAGCTTGATACTATCTCGTTTCTCAGGAAAAAAGGGTTCTGTATATACTACAAATAAAAACTCTTTCATAAATACCTCAAAAGTTTTACTACAAATAAAAACTCTTTCATAAATACCTCAAAAGTTTCACTACAAATAAAAACTCTTTCATAAATACCTCAAAAGTTTCACTACAAATAAAAACTCTTTCATAAATACCTCAAAAGTTTCACTACAAATAAAAACTCTTTCATAAATACCTCAAAAGTTTCACTACAAATAAAAACTCTTTCATAATACCTCAAAAGTTTCACTACAAATAAAAACTCTTTCATAAATACCTCAAAAGTTTCACTACAAATAAAAACTCTTTCATAAATACCTCAAAAGTTTTACTACAAATAAAAACTCTTTCATAAATACCTCAAAAGTTTCACTACAAATAAAAACTCTTTCATAAATACCTCAAAAGTTTCACTACAAATAAAAACTCTTTCATAAATACCTCAAAAGTTTCACTACAAATAAAAACTCTTTCATAAATACCTCAAAAGTTTCACTACAAATAAAAACTCTTTCATAAATACCTCAAAAGTTTCACTACAAATAAAAACTCTTTCATAAATACCTCAAAAGTTTCACTACAAATAAAAACTCTTTCATAAATACCTCAAAAGTTTCACTACAAATAAAAACTCTTTCATAAATACCTCAAAAGTTTCACTACAAATAAAAACTCTTTCATAAATACCTCAAAAGTTTTACTACAAATAAAAACTCTTTCATAAATACCTCAAAAGTTTTACTACAAATAAAAACTCTTTCATAAATACCTCAAAAGTTTTACTACAAATAAAAACTCTTTCATAAATACCTCAAAAGTTTCACTACAAATAAAAACTCTTTCATAAATACCTCAAAAGTTTCACTACAAATAAAAACTCTTTCATAAATACCTCAAAAGTTTCACTACAAATAAAAACTCTTTCATAAATACCTCAAAAGTTTCACTACAAATAAAAACTCTTTCATAAATACCTCAAAAGTTTCACTACAAATAAAAACTCTTTCATAAATACCTCAAAAGTTTCACTACAAATAAAAACTCTTTCATAAATACCTCAAAAGTTTCACTACAAATAAAAACTCTTTCATAAATACCTCAAAAGTTTTACTACAAATAAAAACTCTTTCATAAATACCTCAAAAGTTTTACTACAAATAAAAAACTCTTATACGAACTATTTCTTACCTCTTCTCTCTCACGGCTCGCCGTGATCCACGGGTCTTCCATCTCCACACTTGTACGCTGTTCTAACTGTATGTCCACGCCTTCGACTAGCGCCACCTCATCGGCGAATAATACGCCCGATGTACGGTAAAATACGTTTCTGGAAATAATAGTTTCAGTTACTATACACTTCTCAGTATCTCATAGTTCTAATTATGTCACATGAACTGTTTTCAACGCGTTTTTACGTTTTTCACACTAGTAGTTTTGTGATTGGGAAAAACTTTGGAAAAAGTACGGTATTAAAATCATTAACTGAGGGTATGTTCTTCATAGAAAACTTTTCGCCAAAATGATATAAAAGAATGTTTCTATTCCCTGTAATAACCTAAATCCCTAATTACGTGTTCTAAGTATTGTTTACCAATGAAACGTTTTAAGAAGGAGAATTCTACGTTCAAAAAATTGTTACGCGAGACAGATAGAGAGAGGTGGGGAGAGAGATGGAGAAAGAGAGAAAGAGGAGAAAAAATGAGAGAGAGAGAGAGGAGAAAAAATGAGAGAGAGAGAACGGTCGAATTCGCACTGAGAAAACACCTAAATGGCCTGTTATGCGAGCTTTTTTATCGATTCCCACTACACTTACGCATATTGTACGATGGGTCCCCCTACTCCGTACTACTTCTTCATTGTACTGTGTTCAAAATAATATTTGGATTACCTTCGAGTTCAATCAGAGACATTTGCATTTCACGGCTAACTTGCGTAGTTTCGATCTGAGACCACATGACTGAGCACTACAGAGTTGTTACTACTTCTTTTCAGTACCCGACTATTTTTCGGATAGCTTTTTAACGGAAAATGTGCCGATGAACAGTGAGGTGACACACAGTGTAATGATACTTTGAAAACTAGTTCTCATGTTCTCAAACTGTATCGCTTCACGTCTCTGGCGGAAACATAACCAGCGATGCTGACAGAGTAACTATTGCTTCACAAATATCGGGTTAAACAACGGCTTTATTGATAAGATGATTTATTGGGATGGTGTCAAACATTCGAGCGAATCATCCGAAGATAGCATGAATTAAATACACGAGAGTTTGTCTAGGACATGGAACGGTTTGTAGAATTAATGAAAAAAACAACTAAATAAAACGCTACCCTGGATATTTCGGGTTTCTACATTTTATTCGAAACTAAGCCGATTTTGGAAAGCCAAGCCCGAACAATCTTGATATCACAGGATTTCTGCGTGAAAGGCAATACAGTTTTTGATCATTTTTGAATACATTGATAATGACTACAGACTACAAGACGGTTGGCACTAAATATTTTCTCAGTTATGAATTTTCTTCTGGAGCATATGCCATTATGTTGAAAGAGGCCTATTATCAACCACTTCCTCGCCCAACTTTCGAATCTTTTGCACGCTATATGGGGTTCATACTCCTCCAACTGAAGTCTATGATGAAGCACCGAACGGCGATGGAATACGTTTTAATGAAACAAGATTCGAATACGAGAAAATTGGAAAGTGAACTTTGTTAATAAAGTATTTTCTGTCACAACAATGTGTTTTTTAATAAAAAGTGAAATGATGAAGATTTTGTAGTTTGAACTGATGAAAACGAATTGTGATGTTATTGCGAAATACCCTTGACACCGTTTCAACGTATTTTCGAAACTCGTTTAATTAGAGGACAGGTGGTGACGGAGTCTATAGCTATGGTATCTCACCGCAAAACATGTCAAATTAGGGGACAGCTGGGGGCGTGGCTGACAGCCACTGTCCCCTGAAAAAAAAACATGTCAAATTAGGGGACACCTTTTCAAATTAGGGGACATACACTACTAATGTTCAAGCTGAGTATTCACTCAGGTGAAAAGTCAAGAGACTGAATAGCCCTAAAAGGGGCCCTTTGGCTGATCGAGTGAGTGAGGGCCTAGAAGAGAGATTTCGGGCCCGAAATCTTTGGGCTAGCGATTTTGTAGCCGTAATCTCCGTTTTAGGGCCTCAAAGTAAATGGACAGGAAAAACCGCGAGAAGTCGCATGGAACCAGGATTTAGAATTATTTTCGCTGGATGAGATCCGCTTCTACCAACGTTTTTTTCATTTGAAATAAATAATAATCGTCACATGTTTCACGTCACACGCCAGAAAAATACAGTAAAACTTGTCAGTATTTACTCCCCAAAAAACTGATTCGAGATGATGTATTTGAATGTTTCATGTGAGAGCCTAACCTAAACTATTCTACTTTTCGGAGAAGATTGAAATCAACTTTTTTCGGGGCAAGCATCTGAATAGTGCTGTGCTGTTGCAGAAAGAGCTTGGTTTGATACAAAGGACATTTTGCGCTCTGGAATCGAGAAAAGTTCAGACCGGAAAAATGAGTAAGAAAATCCCATTTATCTTTACTTTTATTAGTTTCATTGTTCCAAGTACCAGTTGTTGCATTTGATCTCGAAAGTGGTAGTGAAGTGAGTTATTTATCCATTGAACAAGTTGTCTCGACTTAGATTTGGATTTTACCGGAATAAGGTTACCGTACGTTTCAAAGTTGTAGTGCGTAGCTCACCTCTTGAAAATTTGTTTCTCTGAACCCATTTCCGGTCGGAATGTATGTCCAACCACCAGTCTCCGATTATGAAAGAGAACTGAAACATCGGGTTCATTTATGTTAAAGAAATACCTCCATCTCTAGTCTTTTCCATTCCTACTTAGACTGCTACAGTAGTTTTTCCGGGCTTTTCATTAACTGCTTACTTACGCAACTTTTGGCAAGATTGTTTGGAAGCATTATTTGCGATAGATAACCAGGTCCCATTACTTATCCAAATTGTATTACATATTTAAAACGCACCGAAAGTTTCGTATTGCTGCTGTAAGAGTCTTAGGAGCAATGCACAAGACTATACGAAGGTATGAAGTTGGGGGTGATCTGACACTGATAACTCTAATAGATCTAACAATTGAACTAAGGAGAAAGACAAAAACAGCGATAGAAAGAGAGGGACGTTTTGCCCCTACCTCTCACTTTGAATCACGATACCTTACTCTGAGGGTTCCTCTGAGGTAGGGAAAGGAGAGGAAGAGATAGAAAAAAGCAAAATATTTTTGGACAAGCAAGATAGGTAGGACGGAAAGTAGAAAAGTAGTCTAATGAATAGATCCTATAGGTGAGTGTACCTTCTAAAGATCATAGAAGCTCCGCCCTTCGCTATTGATACCATCGGTAACGATGTAACGATACAAATCTTGCGATCCTATAACTATTCAGTTAGTGAGCGGTGATTCATTTGAGGCATAACTATGGGTAATGAGATACCCTGGTGATGCTATTGGCTGACGAGAGTTGACATATGACTGTTTCGTAAAACTTTATGGTTATTATAGAATTATAGTAATAAAACAAAGAAACCACTTAGTAAAAGGTTTTCTCATGCATGAACCATTCACAAGAAAACTTTATGGTCGTCATAGAATTAAAACAATATGATTGAAAGTTGATTGTGAAGAAGGTAGTTAGATTTATGGTAGTTCGAAGGAGAGAAAGCAAAAAGTTGAATATATTATAATGGTAAATATTGGGATTAGAATAGATAATATGAACTGTTTCACAGAGAACATACAGTTAGAAAACGGAAGTTCCAAATTTTATGATTGTTCAGGGCCAGGAAAACGGTAGATGTTAGCGGGATTTGCTTTGTTTGTAGGTTCATATCCAGTTTCTCTGTTGTGATTCACAATACTCGCTGTTTGGCACTTTTTGATCTACAAACGTTCTCGGAAATGTTTTATACATTCGCATAGGCTTTTTCACGCAACAATGACTCATAACAGTGAGATTGTGATTTTTTGAAGCACATCTTTTTTGTCTTGATTGTCATTTTATCTACATTTCTTGCAACAAACATAGAAAAAAATACTTACGAACGCGTCAAAAACGTCATGGTTATTCAATAACTTGAGTTATTAGAAACAAACCACCCGAGAAAAGGTTCTCTCATTCATGAACAACTCACAACTTTTCAATGGCGCTTGGCATAGTTTTGTTGGAGTTGAGTTGGGATTATGGAGTTTTTTTCTTGAAAGAAATTAAATGATCCCGAAAAGGTTAGACACAGCAAAATCGAAAAAAAGGTTAGTTTTGTGTTCCGGAATAAATTTTCAGTTAACGTACAATTTTCAGTGACTCAAACTAATACTCAGTGAAAATGTCCGAGGCCAATAATAACCTCAGCTCAGTTCAGTGATACTTGATATTTCTGATTTCAGGGAATTGTTTTGAGCTTTCTCCTCGCAAAGCTCCGCTCAACTTCTGTCTTTTTCCTTTCTCTCTCCCACTGTTTCTCTGAAGAAATCAACACACAAGCACAGAGTCTCATGATGATTGTAGAGCTATCTTAACGAGTGTTCTCATGATATTTCTCATATACAAGAAAATAGTGTGTGATTGAGGAGACGCAGAATGGTATCTGAAAATTGAAATATTTCTGAGTGAGGCCATCCAACCGGAAAAACGTAGTTTTCGAGTTGAGCGGAGCTTTGCGAGAAGAAAGCTCAGAACAATTCCCTGAAATTAGAAAAATCAAGTATCACTGAACTGAGCTGAGGTTATTATTGGCCTTGGACATTTTCACTGAGAATTAGTTCAAGTCACTGAAAATTGGACGTTGACTGAAAATTTATTCCATAACACGAAGCTAACTTTTTTCGATTAAGCTGTGTCCAACCCTTTTCGGAATTATTGAAATTCTTTCTAAAAAAACTCCATAATCCCAACTCAACTCCAACATAACTATACCAAGCGCCATTGAAAAACTGCGAGTTGTTTAAGAATGAAAGAAGCTTTTCTCGAATGGTTTCTTTCTAATTACTCAAGTTATTGAATAACCATGAAGCTTTTTGAAGCGTTTGTATATCATTTTTTTCTTTGTTGCAAGAATTGTGGGTAAAATGACAAACTTTCAATTTTTTAGCATGACTTCAGCTTCAATACACAAAATATGTGCTTCAAAAACTCACAATCTCACTGTTATGGGCGATTGTTGCGTGGAACAGCCTTCACCAATGTATGGAACTTTTCCGAGAACGTTTGTAGATCAAAAAGTGTCAAACAGCGAGTATTGTTAATTACAACAGAGAAACTGGAGATAAACCTACAAACAATGCAAATCTCGCTAACATCTACCGTTTTCCTCACCCTGAACAAGCATAACATTTGGAACTTCCGTTCTCTTACTGTATGTGTTCTGTGAAAGAGTTCATCCTCTCTGTTCTAATCCCAATTTTACCATTCGAATATATTTAACCTTTGTTTTCTTTCCTTCGAATCACCATAAATCTAATTACCAAGTTTCCTTTATAATCAACTTTCAATCATATTATTTTAGTTCTGTGACGACCATAAAATTTTCTTGTGAATGTTTTATGCATGAGAAAACTTTTTACCAAGTGGTTTCTTTGTTTTATTACACTACTTCTATATTAACCATAAAGTTTTTCGGGGAGATGGTCTGTTTGGACGATTTTTAGGATGGTCGTCTCGAGGGGTCGTGGGAAAGTGAAAAGGTCACAAAAATGGTTGTCTCTTACGAGTCGTCCAAACCGCCTCACTTGGAAAATTGAAATGAGGTCATCAAAACGTGGTTTATAGATAGCGTCCAAACCGCTTCACTTTGAGAAGGTGATAAACTACAAAGCAATCCGAAAAATATTAATTTGAAAAAATGATATGTTTCACGTAATAGAAACGTGAAATTGTGTGCATCTTGTTTTTTGTGTATCGCTTATATGCAGCGGTTGATTTTCTTTTAACAGCACTGGTAAGCTTTTTCATTTTTCACATATTCTTTCTTTTATTCATAGTTTTATCGACTTTTTCTATGTTTGGTTGGCTATCGCTAATTGGGTTTTCATTCCTGACCGATTACATGTCCTTCTTGCGGCATCCAACCACTGTATTTCAATTAGCGAGTAACCGTATCGCAGTGAGTAGTTAGTGAGAGGTTGAGAGATAGGTGACAGAACGCCAAGTTCGAGTAAACTAAATAGTAAGTGGGCGGAACTTTGTGCGAACCTGGAAAAAAACAACCTTACAGTTCATTCCACCTTGGATCCTTACAGATATAGTTTTGCGGATACAGATATAGTTTTGCTTTCGTTAGATGATTCTTCATCTAGTTCTTTCTCTAACACTCTGGGGGTCCTTTTACTTCAAATCTCAATCAGGCCTGTCCTGCTCTAACATCTCTTCTGAGCACGCCTTCTGCGCAATTCTTTCTCGCTCCTTCTCCTGATCCATCTCACCCAACTTCTGCAACACCAGGAGCTAGTGTAAATTAAGCGCAAATACTACCTTCTTATAATCCGGGTCTGTATGGTGGTCAAGTTGTTACACATTCTCAAGAGGCTCTCACAAACACCATATTGCTGTATAGGGTACTGTAGAGGTTATAGTGGGAACGATGTGGACTACTCACGCACAGTCATACAAAAAGAGTATCACGAAAACTATTGAGAAAAACGGTGTCAGCGAACATAATTACTTGAAAACCACGTAGGAATGTCCAAACCTTTTTATATGATGAAGTAATCAGTTGGTATCCGTAATATTTATATCCCATTTTGTCTTCGCAACTCGCCGTGTTAGCCTGGGTTCCATGAATTCTTTCTGATTGATTTACATGTGTTTCACCTGTGTTGTTACCACTATGCAACTATTATATAGGGAGGTGCCCCTAACGTGAACAAGCGTGATCTGGCAAGGCACGCTGGAATTCAAGACAAGATGGAGGCTTTCTCGTTGCAAATCCTGTCTGCAGCCTCCACTGCCGATGAGATCAGCAAGTACCTTCTTAATGTCCCAACATGTCACCCACACGTCTCACAAGAAGAAGTAGTCATATTATGTACATACATTGTTGTAATTGTTACTTGTTACTTTGTTTAGGATTTTTTTGCTGAGTTGCATTGTAGTCACTCTTAATTTTGTCTTCTTTGTACATTGATGATAAATTTTTATGATACTGAGGTGTTTGTAAAGCATTTAACGTATATCAAGGCAATTTGTACATGTGACCCAGCTAGCTGAAACAAAGTATGGCGGTTTGGACGGAGGGTTAAGCGGTTTGGACGGGTGACCCAGATAGTTAAAATGAAGTGAGGCGGTTTGGACGGAGGGTTAGGCGGTTTGGACGGGTGACCTAGGAGAGACAACCAATAGGAAATCGTCCAAACAGCGGTAGACCCAGTTTTTCGACACAGTCGTATGTCAAATATGATGTCAGCCAATGGCATTACCAAGGTATCTCATTACCCATAGCTATACCTCAAATAAATCACCGACCGCTTGTCAACTATAATTAGAGGATCGCAAGATTTGTATCGTTACATCGTTACCGTTGGTATCATTAGCGAAGAGCGGAGCTTCTATGATCTTTAGAAGGTACACTCACATATAGGATCTATTCATTAGACTATTTTTATATTTTCCGTCTTACCTATCTTGCTCCTTCGAAAATATTTTTGTCTATCTCTTTTTTTCCTTTCCCTACCTCATAGGAACCCTTAGAGTAAGGTATCGTGATTCAAAGTGAGGGGTAGGGGCGAAACGTACCTCTCTTTCTTTTGCTGTGTTTGTCCTTCTCCTTAGTTCATTTGTCAGACCTGTTAGAGTTAACAGTGTTAGATCACCCCCACCTTCATACATTTAGCCTTTTGTATTGCTCCTGAGACTCCTACAGTAGCAATACGAAACTTTCAGTTCGTGTTAAGTACGTAATACAATTTGGATAAGTAATGGGACCTGGTTATCTATTGCAAATAATGCTTCCAAACAATCTTGCCAAAAGTTGCGTAACTAAGCAGTTATTGAAAGACCCGAAAAAACTACTGTAGCAGTCTGAGTAGGAATGAAAAAGACTAGAGATAGAGGCGTTCCTTCAACAAATGATACCCGAATGTTTCAGTTGTCTTTCATGATCGGAGACTGGTGGTTGGACATACATTCCGGCCGAAAATAGGTTCAGAGAAACAAATTTTCAAGAGGTGAGCTACGCACTACAATTTTGAAACGTACGGTAACCTTATTCCGGTAAAATACAAATCTAAGACAAGACAACCTGTTTAATGAATAAATAACTCACGGGCCGTTAAAAAAGTTCACAAATTCTTCATTCTACTTTTTTACCATAACTATTTAAATATTTTTCATATATCGCTCAGCTTTCTTATCGTACGTTTACTGGTCATTCAGTTATACGTTCTACTTCATTTTTAGTCAAAAAGCTGTTAATCCGACTTGTATGAGTTTCTTCTCTAGCGTATTCAGCTAGATCTCTCTTCTTCAACTCTTGAAGGAGTACATAGAAAGAAATAGTCAAGTTCAGAAATTCATCCTTACGTTCTAACGATGGCCCCGAAGACCAACGATATGTACTGTTCTGGCGTTTTGAACGAGAAATTTCGCAAAATTTCATTGGAAATGGCTGATGCTCTGCTAAGTTGGCCGTTCACATGGGATTGAAATGATAGTTTTTTCGTCTACCATGACACCTAAATCCCGAATTATTGGTTTACTAGCAATTTCAACACCACCGATTTTATACTGTGCTCTGAGGTTGTTATTTCCGAGATATAAAACGTTTATCTTATTAGGTGCAAGTGGTAACCGCCATTTTTCTGACCATTCTTCAACAATGTTTACCGCGTTTTGCAGCGAACTATTGCAGGAACTGTAGATTATTAAATCATCGGCAAGCAATGCACATCTTGGGGCATAGAATAAAGTAAATCGTTCATATAAATCAAAAATAGGGGAGGTCCAGTTATAGTACCTTGTAGTACACCAGAAGAAACTTTGAACTGATTTTGCAAGAAGCAGTTGTTAGTCTTTACCTGCGAAACTGATTTATTAATTGATTCAATAAATTATTCATTCGTTCATACAGAGAAGGCAATCGAAGAAAGAGTAAGAGAGTAGTGACGGATATACATGAACCTACGAAAAAGGAAAAACTTGGAAAATAATTCGAAAAGTTGAATAGTTACATCAATGAATGTCACATTACATTACAGTCTGTTATAAAATTGGAAAAACAAACAAAAGCGAAACTATAAAAGCCTGTCCCAAATATATGTTGAACAATGGCTTAACTCAGCCCGAAATCTCAAATGAATTCACTTGGAACTGAAAAATGCTTCAAACCACAAACTGCCACATTTAATACCTGGCAAGTGGCCTTATACGATCAATTCAAGCAGGGCACGAAGGTGACTACAATTAGCAATGAAGTCAGTGAGACAAGGATCAAACTACAATATTTAAGGCTGGCGGGTCGAGAGTATAGTACGAGAGACAAAGAACGTAATCTAGATGATCTGATGGAATCTGCTCTGAGGTATACATCTTCCCATCCCTCTCCCTCTCTTTCTCCCTTTCTCTTCTCTCTTTCTCTTCTCTCTTTCTCTTCCCTCCTCGTGCTCTCTCTCTCTATTCTCTCTCTTTTTCGCGTGACACTTTTCTGAGAATTCTGCTTACGTCTTGGTTTGAGCTTATTACTGTAGAAGTGATTCATCTTTCTGAACATATAAAGAAATAACAGAATATTAAGGTTTTCTATCCGCTTACGTTGTAGAAGAAATAGAGGATTATAACAACCAGGACATTATGGCTCTCGGGGAATCGTTAAAAGAAGAGGTAGAAACACTTGCCGAAAACACTCTGAGAACCCTGGGAGAAGCATATGCAGAGCTGGACGAATACCACAGAGCCAATCGCGAGTTCGTAAGTTTTTCGTGACTAAACCTGATTTTGGGAGGCCGGACCCGAACAATCTCAATATGACAGGAGTTCTACGTAAAAGTTCACTTTTATCTCAGAAAAATTCCCACAATTCACTATATTTCAACATATCTTCCAGATGTGCGGCGTAAATCGTTTCGACCAGGACCGACGGAAGTGTCCGGTAAATGAGGACTGTGAGGGATCATTTTGCATTTATTGCATCCCAAAACTCCTCAACTCGGCGTATGGTGCGCGATGCTCCTACTGTGGGGCGGATATAAGTCTGACAGGTGATTTTTTCGAAAGTTTCAGCTCAATGAGTTTATTTTAAAGTACTCACGACATACTCAATTTCACCATTCACGCTACAGTAATCCATTCAATATTCGAGAAGATCTTTCAAATTAGGGTTGTTAATCGAGTTCAAAATTTCGAGTTTTCGAGTTTTCGAGTTTTGGGAAATTTCGAGTTTTCGAGTTTTGGAAAATTTCGAGTTTTCGAGTTATCGAGTTTTCGAGTTTTGGGAAATTTCGAGTTTTCGAGTTTTTGAGTTTTGGGAAATTTCGAGTTTTCGAGTTTTCGAGTTTTTGAGTTTTGGGAAATTTCGAGTTTTCGAGTTTTTGAGTTTTGGGAAATTTCGAGTTTTCGAGTTTCGAGTTCGACTCAACTCGAAAATTTTCGAGTTTTTTTCGAGTCGAGTCGAGTTTTGAGTGTTTTTGGACCCAAAATAGACATTTTTCGAGTCCGAAATTTTGATTTTCGAGTTTTCGCGTTCAAAATTTCGAGTTTTCGAGTTTTCGAGTTTTCGAGTTTTGGGAAATTTCGAGTTTTCGAGTTTTCGAGTTTTTGAGTTTTGGGAAATTTCGAGTTTTCGAGTTTTCGAGTTGTCGCGTTTTTGGAAAATTTCGAGTTTTCGAGTTTTCGAGTTTTGAGAAATTTCGAGTTTTCGAGTTTCGAGTTCGACTCAACTCGAAAATTTTCGAGTTTTTTCGAGTCGAGTCGAGTTTCGAGTTCGAGTTTAACAACCCTATTTCAAATGAATATATTTTTTCGTAACAGACCACCAAAATGTTTCGAGAATTTAGAAAACGCTGTTTTTGGTATAGACAGTTTTTTTATGTTACAGAGTCTGCTCAGAAACAGTGGATCGATGTCATTCCAACACGAAGGGAGGCCGGAGCAGCTAGGAGAGCTCTTTTCCAGGACTCCTAAGTTGTTTATTTTCGATATTTCATTTTTTCTCTGTACACATTTTTCCATCTATTTTTCCGAAGTTATCTAGTTTTTCAATCATTTTCGCAAGAAAAAACCTCTTCAACCCCAATTCAGCTTCCTAATGTGATCTTTATGGCGTGAACCAAGAAAGACTTGTTGTAACAGTTTTAAATGGTCTCGAAGGTGTATTTTTCTATCTACTTGAAAGTTGAAATTTCTACTAAGTTATCATATGTATACACCCTTTTGGTGATTTTATTAAGGAAAACATTTTAGGATAGGATTGTAAAGAACAAAGAGTTTATATAAGTATTCATATCATTGTGCGAGGTGTAAATGAAACATATAAAAGGTGTGTCAGTAAGTCGTCCCGGTGTCCCGTCTGTCTTCTTCCGTCTGTCCCGTCCTTTTATGCAAATCTTCTCTCCTTGAGTTCGTCTCGGTTATGCGGCCGTCGCCTTTCTGGTTCGGGCAAAGGCATGCCTGATGGAAGTTGTGATACCTAAATAAGGGATCCCCCCTACCCGAAAAGCTGAACGAAGTGAGGAGTTGGTCCCCAACTAAAGAAAGACTGGTGTTGGATTAAAATTTTATTCCCAAAATTTATCAAAGTACAGAAGATTATCCACCACCGTATATTGTTCACTATAATTTATGCTGTGCGTTATTTAGAGTTTTTGAGGACACAATGCTGTTGCGTGGTTGTTCGCATTGCAAAACAGACACTGTGTAATTGTGTTACATATATGTCCAGATGTGTTAGGTTCCAAGCACGCGACGCATCTTTTCTGTTGACATACAAGAATTCTCATACGTTCTCCATAAGGGATGGTTTTTGGGCAAACGTTGGTATGATGTCCTTCGTGGCAAAGAAAACACATTAGTTGGAAAGATTGTGTGACGGGTGCCATGTGTGGTGGGTGTGGAAATGGGAAAGGCTGCTGAAATGATGGAAACGGTTGTGGATACATTGATTGTAGAGGTTGGAAGGGTTGTGAAAAAGTTTGCTGGAAAGGTTGGACGAGGTTAGACATGGGCGGAGGTCTTACTGGATACTTAATGTGCTGGTTAGAGTGTTGTGTCGGATAATGACGTGAGGTGAATCTATTTGTGGGGGTAAAAGGTGTTCTTCTCGAAACGGTGCGTTTTCGTTCTGATTGGTATCCATAACGTTTTGCGTATGGGCTTCTATTTCCAGAACGTACGTGTGTAGGAAGTCTTTTTGAATGATTTTCTTGGCACGCTGGGGAATGATTTCGAAGAGGTGCTTTTGGTGTTTTGAGTGCTCTCTACGATTTTGTTAGTCTTAGTGTGATTGACACATTCAACATTGGGTGCAGTAATAACAAATTTGCTAAGATCGTATGCAGTTTTTCCTGATCGTGAATGGACAATGGTGTTGTTTTTGCTCGAAGATGGTTCGTCTTCTACATTATTGTCATCCAGGATATCGGAGTCGAGTGTTGTCTCACGAAGTAAATCTTCAATGTCGTAATCCAGAATTTCGGACACTGGAAAGAGAATAGAGCATATTGAGCTACAGTTCAAACGGAATGACGAGTTAAGTGTGCGGTGTTTACGCAACGTGGCGGTCGAAGCCATACTGTTGGAAAGATATGCGCGGGTGTTTCGCAATATTTTCTCAACTCGTTTCGTATTTCAATTTCAGTTTGTTGATCTTTTTCTTGAAACTATTGCTACTATTGTTTGGGATAGACTCTATTGTGTGTAAATTGAAATTTTGGTCGTTGTTTCAGGACGATGAGTCTAAGTGTGCCAATTCATAACTGTGGATCGCTGGAAATGTGTAATGGTGTGGGTGTGTGTATGAAGAACGATGGTGGTTTCTTCTGTGCTTGTTTCGTCGAGGGCATGGACAATGTGTGCGGTAATCTGCTCGCTGCGACTGAAGCTGTTAGTGTGAGCTGGTGGATTTGGGCTATCCTTGGTGAGATGTGTTAGTTATATATGTGATAAGAGAACTTGTTTACAAAACGATTGAGTTTTTGTTTTCAGTTATTTTTCGTTTCTCCAGTTCAAAGCGAAGAGTTTTCGGATTATCAAAAAAAAATATTTAAAAAAAATAGTGGTGAAGAGTTTTGTTATTACTAATATGAATTGGGTTTGTTTATTAAAAGGTGAGTGGTTTATGTTTATGACGGATGGTCGAATTCTTGTTTTTGGCAAGAAAGGGAAAATAAAATAAACGATTGGGTTAGTGTGATGTGTGAGAGGATCTTACTCTTTTCCAGTTCTCCTTCTTCTTATTCTGTTCGGTTTCGGAGTGCGAATCATCTACTCGCTCGTTAAGAGAGAGGAGCGTGTTTGGCCAAGCCCGTGTGCCAAGATGGTGATGGCTTGCTGTGGTGTGCTTGGTGGTCTCTGTGGAAAGAAAGAGAAGAAGACTCAGGAGAAGGTGCAGTGTATTAAGAATCGCCGTCTTGGGGAGCCTTTGACTCGTAATAAAGAGTTGATCGGTGAACCGAGCCTTGTAAAATATATTACAGTAAATGTGGATTAGATCCATTTTGTTCAAAAAGTTGTTGTATAGAGAGTGGGGAACTTTCTTTAAAGAATTTGTTTTTGTTACTGGGAAGAGGTATCTGTTAAAAGAAAGTTTCCTGAAAATTTTTGTTGATGCCATGTTTAAAAGCTTCCTTTTGTTCAGTTGAAATGTAAGAAATTATAGATGTGATCGATCCGTATTTTGAAATTTTGAACGGAGACTTTTGTTGATTCGAAAGAAAGGAAGCTTCTAAATGTTTTTTTTTCAATTATCGCCAAATCTTACCGATACTCTGTTACTTATGGGTTTTCCCCAAAATTATGACTGATCTTCTTTGATTATGGGTTTACCATTTCTTTGCTCACGAGTTGCTGTTCCCTTCAACCTTTTGATATGTGATACCGATGATGTTGCCTATTCGGTATCTTGTGCATAGATTTCTGTTGTTATAAATATATAACCTTTCTTCGTTCCATATTCTAAAACAACAATGTGTGGTTAGCACAGTTTTATTTTTACTTGAAAAACATGTTGTTTTAAAAAAAAAAGGAGAGAGAGAAGGATTATTAAATAATTATTGTAACGAAATCAGGCTTGGGCACGTATGGTTCCGTAGGGAAGATTAGGCTTTTTGAAAAAGAGGCTAAAGTCTGAACAATCATCCGAGAGCGGTGTGCTCATTGGCGTGGTGGTGTATGACACTAAGCTTACTTTACTTTTTTCGAGAACTAGACGACGTAGACCACTATTGTCTTTAAAACCGGAGATGTGAGTGGTCAAAGAGCTGTAGTTGTTGAGTAAATAACTCGCAAGAGAAGGCGGTATCATTGTGTTGTTCCCCTTTGATAGGATTCTCAGAGTATTTGTCTGGAATCTCATAGCTCTCAGGAGAGGTGAGATTTCCAGATTGTCCTCTGGTCTTCCTTGGTGGAAGGGAACAACGCAGTGAAAGCTGGAAGGACTTGAACGTATGTTGTTAGTGGGCGGGCTCAAGTAGAAAACATGGTCTGACGCAATCGGAAATTTAAGCTGGGGCCCGTTTGTGAATGATATTTTTAGCGTCACAAAATTGAATTCAATCGTTTCGATCTCGATTTCTTTGATCTGATTGGAAGCGAGTAATTTTTTCAATTCTCTGTAGACATGTTGAATCGGGACATATTGTCCTTGTCGCATCTGGATGCATAGTTCTCGAACGTTGGCAAACTTGTCGTGGATCTCTTGTGTCTCCATCTAAATTATTTAAAGAAATTTCCTCAAATACTAGGTTTTCTGTTACAAATTTATTCGAAGCAGCATCAACAATTATTGGTGTTAGTATGTAAAAGCAAATGACAATAAGTATAAAGCACATAGATATTTCGAATTCACTGAGTACATATGAAAAAAAAATACATTGCGTGATGGCGTTGATACTTGTTACTAATTATTGGGAACATATACCAGCAAAGTTGTTTAGATAGTCTGAAAAATTAAAACGCGCTACTTTTTGTCGTTGTCGGAAAGAAGAAATTCGGTCTACCTTTGATGAACAATCATAAATTTTCCGCGATTTGACATCGGGAAGCGGACTACTTTTTGTAGCTCAGTCAGACTTTACTGGTATATGATCACGAGAGAGTTCATTAAGTGCCCTGCATATTTCCGTTTACCAGTTGTGGCGAACTGGAATGTATCCGAGACTGTGGAACTGGTTGTAATCGAATTCTCTTCCCACAGGTTGACATTCCTTAAGGGAAATGTCGTAATGTGTGGGGATTGAACTTGATCGAACCAAATATCCCACTGCCCCGGCATAATTCAAACCCCAGATGTAAGTCTTTTCAGTGGCAATGTATTCTTTCACGTAATGTGCGATGTTCCAGGGAAGCGAGCAGCCCACATGATTGCCATAGATGGAGAGGGTGCGTGTGCGGAAAGACCTTTTGAATATGTTGGAAATGTTGTATTGGTCTTCCGCCGCTCCCTCCATATATGGGATCACCTGTAGCCCTCGTCTTCCCTGGTTCATAATTTTCCCATTTTCCGTTCTGAAATGGCGGTGGTCTGCCATTATCGGAATTCGAAGAGAGTTGTCTCTCGATGCAAATATCATATCAATGTGCTCTTCTTTCTTGACTTCGATTGTGATCTCTTCCCATTTTGTCTGACCCAGTTGTGACAAAATATGACTTGTGGGCACGATCTTCCCACTTTCCTTCTTCTCGAGTAATTCTCTGATTTTGGCGAATGGTGTTGTCATCTGGTAAAGGAGAGCACGGTTAGTTTATAAGCAAAGCGTTATTAAAAGCAAGCAATGTAAGTGGTTATTTGGACTCAGTGTCTTACATATGGAAAGTTGATGAGTTATCGTTACACTATCGGAAATGGATTATGAAGATATCTTATCAATCTAGTTCATTGAACTTTTTGATTTGATTCGCGTGAAAGGTCTTGTGATGACCATTTTCATCTTCAATCACTAGATTAGGGTAGTCTAATGCTATTATTGTGGACGGTTTGCTGTAAATTGGATTGATTTTAGTACGACGATTTAATCGTGTCACAACTTTTTCTCCAATTCCGAATTCAGTAAATTTGGTACGATTCCTAGTATCATACTGCTTTTTCTGAGTAATCTGAGCTTGGTTTATCGTTTGGTTATTAAACTTCCATGCCTTACTCAGGTTACCAGTTAAGTAGTCAACATAATCGTTTTGATCGGAAAAGGACATTTTTGGTGCATTAATTGCAGTGAGGAATGGGGAGTTCGGTATGCGACCATGCATTAAATAAAATGGAGACATTTTCGTGGTTGCATTTTCTGCCGAATTGTATGCGTGTACCAGAAGTTGGACATTTTCATCCCAATTTTCTCTACCCTTCTCTATGTCATTAGCTATAAGTTCCTCCAAAGTTCTGTTAAATCGTTCCACTAATCCGTTGGTTTGATGGTGGTAGGCGACACTAGTTGTGTGTTTGATATTCATTAAACTCATGGAACTCTTGAAATGTCTGCTAGTGAAATTGCTACCTTGATCAGTTACAAAAAGTTCTGGTGTGCCGAAACGAGATACTACTCTGTCTACCAAAGTTTGGATCGTAGTTATAGCTCGTTGATCTGGTAGAGGTTCAGCTATCGCGAATTTTGTGAATGCGTCCACTATGACGAAGATGTATTGATTTCCTTTCGTGGTTAGTTTTAGAGGACCTACGAAATCTGCATGGATCCGCTCAAATGGAGCGTTGGGTACTTCAAGTTTCCCATAGGTGCGAAATTCCTGTATGCGTTCGGGTTTTTGACCCTCTGGCATGATTCACAGTTGGATATTACAGTTTTTACATCGTCAATCATGTTGCGCCAAATAGCTAAATTGGTTACGACTGATTTGGTTTTTTGAATTCCTAGATGGGCTGTGCCGAAATTAGATTCGTGCACTTTCCGGACTATGTCAAACTTAAACTTAGACGTTTCAGGAAGAACAAGTTGTGGTGGTTTGTCTCTCCGTTCAGGAAGATGGTAGAGAGTATCATCTATCATGATGTAACGTTGAGTATGATCGTCTATCTCGGTTGCTTTCGCTAATTTGTCCTTAATATCCTGGATCCATGTGCAACTATTCTGTTCGATCCGTATATCTCGTGGATTAATTTCCGTTGGGAGAGTTGGTTCGGACATGATAGTTGCAATGGTTTCAGTTTTTTCAGGTAAATGTCTGCTTAAGGCATCGCACAACTGGTTTTGTTTTCCTGGTCTATACTGAATGTCTAAGTCGAATTCTTGCAAAACGATTTGGTATCGCGCTAGTCGACTCGTCAAGTCCTTACGATGTAAAAGTGACTTCAATGGTGAGTGATCAGTGATAACTGTACATTTTGCTCCGTCGATGTAGCGTTTAAATTTCTTAATTGCAAAGACTATGCCCAAAGCTTCTAGTTCAATGGCTGGGTAGCGTGACTCATGTTTATTCAAAGTTCTGCTAGCGTATGCAATTACTCGTAGATCTTTGGAATCGCCTTGCTTAAGTACGCCTGCTACTCCTAGACCTGAAGCGTCAGTTTCGATAGTGAATGGTTCTCCCAATTTCGGTGCTACCAAAATTGGTGCTGTCGTCAGGGCTGTTTTCAGTGACTTGAACGCCTTTTCGCATGTTTCGCTCCAACGAAAAGAGACATCTTTTTTCGTGAGTTCAATTAAAGGTGCAGCTATTTGAGCATAGTGTGGTACAAATCTTCGGAAAAATGAAGTGACGCCTAAGAATGCTCGAATATCCGTAATATTCTTAGGGGTAGGATACTTTTCGATTGCTTCCGTTTTGTCCGGATTAGGTCTAATACCCTCGCTGCTTAAAATGAATCCCAGAAATTTGACTTGAGTTTGCGCGAATTTACATTTTGAGGCTTTTAGTTTCATTCCTATGTTCTCGATATGACCCAAAACTTGGTCAATATCTTGAATATGTTCAGTGGATGTCTTAGAGGTGATAATAAGATCATCTACGTAAATGAAGACCTGCATAGATTTTGCTAATTTGTTCATTATTTTCTGGAAAGTCATCGGGCTTTGACATAGGCCCTGGGGCATCATGGTGTACTCGAAATTTCATAGAAAACTAGCAGCAAAAGCAGTGCGTTCGCAGTGTGATTCTTCTACTAGTATCTGATGGAATCCAGATTGGAAATCCATAGTTGTGTAAAATGCTTGATTTGCGCAGAGATCGACTATGTCTTGAATATTCGGTAAGATAGAGTGTGACTTCTTCGTGATTGCATTTAATGCGCGAAAATCGATAGTGAAACGATATGATGTTTTATCTGCTTTCTTTACTAATACGATAGGAGCACTGAAAGGTGAATCTGACGGGCGAATAATATCGTCTTTTAACATTTGATCGATTTGCTTAGCTATTTCTACTCGCTTTTCGAGGGGTACTCGATATACTTTCGCGGCTGGTGTCTTAGCGTCTGGTATTAAATCGATGCGATGTCTAGTCGTGCCGTTATATCTACCAAGTTTTCCATCCGGTCCCACAAAAGCGTTTTCGTGGTTCCTGATTATGTTGAGTAATTTGGTCTTTTCGTGAGGTGTCAGGTTAGCGGTTGATAAATCAACTTCGCTGGAAATATCAAAATGTGGTGGTTTCGGTTGTGGAAAACTTGGTAAATCGCGTTCCCAATGGGCTTCTGGTGGTACGTACATCTTAGCGTAGTCAACGAAAGAAACTTGAAGATCCTTTTTCTTAGACTCTTTAGGTATTGGGAATGCGTTAGCGATATTAGTGTCGCGATATAAAGTAATAGCAGCGTTCGAAGGATTCGTTATGATAGTACTGCAAAATCCTTTTGCATCGGGTTTGACTAACGTGCGGCCAACTAAGTACATCTGTTCGTCATTTCGAAAGTTGTCTTCTATCAAGAATTCGCTCGAGGTACAACTATCTGTATGTCTGATTTGAACAGGTACCACATTTTCCGTATGTCTCGACATTTGAATAGTTTCAAGCAGATGTACAGATTTGTATTTTGCCGGAATAAGGTTACCGTACGTTTCAAAACTGTAGTGCGTAGCTCACCTCTTGAAAATTTATTTCCCTGAACCCATTTTCGGCCGGAATGTATGTCCAACCACCAGTCTCCGATTATGAAAGAAAACTGAAACATTTGGGTATCATTTGTTGAAGGAACGCCTCCATCTCTAGTCTTTTTCATTTCTACTTAGACTGCTACAGTAGTTTTTCCGGGCTTTTCAATAACTGCTTGCTTACGCAACTTCTGGCGAGATCGTCTTGAAGCATTATTTGCAGTAGACAACCAGCACCCATCACGTATCCAAATTGTGTTACGTATTTAATACGCACTGAAAGTTTCGTATTGCTACTGTAAAAGCGTTAGGAGCAATGCAAAAGACTATACGAAGCTAAAAGCTATGAAGTTGGGAGTGATCTAACACTGTTAACTCTAACAGGTCTGACAAATGAACTAAGGAGAAGGACAAAAACAGCGAAAGAAAGAGAGGTACTTTCTGCCCCTACCCCTCACTTTAAATCACGATACCTTACTCTGAGGGTTCCTCTGGGGTAGGAAAAGCAAAAAAAGATATAGGTAAAACGGAAAATGGAAAAATAGTCTGATGAGATCCTTTAGCTGAGTGTACCTGCTAATGACCAGAGAAGCTCCGCCCTTCACTAAGGATACCATCGGTAACGAAGTGACGATACATATCTTGCGATCCTATAATTATATAGTTAATAAGCGGTGATTTATTTGAGGTATAACTATGGGTAATGAGATACCTTGGTAATGCCAGTGGCTGACATGAGAGTTGACATACGATTGTGTCGGAAAACTTCATGGTTATTATTGAAGTAGAGTAATAAAACAGAGAAACCACTTAGTACAATATTTTCTCATGCATAAAACATTCCCAAGAAAACTTTATGGTTGTCATAGAATTAAAATAATATAATTGAAAGTTGATTATAAAGAAAACTTGGTAATTAGATCTATGGTAATTAGAAGGAGACAAAAAGTTAAATATATTATAATAGTAAATATTGGGATTAGAACAGAGAGAATGAACTCTTTCACAAAAAACATGCAGTTAGAAAACAGAAATTTCAAATGTTATGGTTGTTCAGGGTCAGGAAAACGGTAGATGTTAGCGGGATTTGCTTTGTTTGTAGGTTCATATCCAGTTTCTCTGTTGTAATTCCCAATACTCGCTGTTTGGCACTTTTTGATCTACAAACGTTCTCGGAAATGTTTTATACATTCGTATAGGCTTTTTCACGCAACAATGACTCATAACAGTGAGATTGTGATTTTTTGAAGCACATCTTTTTTGTCTTGATTGTCATTTTATCTACATTTCTTGCAACAAACATAGAAAAAAATACTTACGAACGCGTCAAAAACGTCATGGTTATTAAATAACTTGAGTTATTAGAAACAAACCACCCGAGAAAAGGTTCTCTCATTCATGAACAACTCACAACTTTTCAATGGCGCTTGGTATAGTTATGTTGGAGTTGAGTTGGGATTATCGAGTTTTTTTAGAAAGAAATTAATGAATCCCGAAAAGATTACACAGCGAAATCGAAAATGGTTAGCTTTGTGTTAAGGAATAAATTTTTAGTCAACGTACAATTTTCAGTGACTTAAACTGATACTCAGTGAAAATGTCCGAGGCCAATAATAACCTCAGCTCAGTTCAGTGATACTTGATTTTTCTGATTTCAGGGATTAAGTTGAGCCTTCTTTTCGCAAAGCTTTGCTCAACTTCTTTCTTTTTCTTTTCTTTCTCCCACTGTTTCTCAGAAGAAATCAACACACAAGCAGAGAGTCTCATGATGATTGTAGAGCTATCTTGACGAGTGTTCTCATGATATTTCACATATACAAAGAAATAGTGTGTGTTTGAGGAGACGCAGTATGGTATCTGACAATTGAGATATTTCTTAGTGAGGCCATCCAACCGGAAAAAAATGTAATTTTCGAGTTAAGCGGAGCTTTGCGAGAAGAAAGCTCAAAACAATTCCCTAAAATTAGAAAAATCAAGTATCACTGAATTGAGCTGAGGTTATTATTGGCCTCGGATATTTTCACTGACTATAAGTTTAAGTCACTAAAAATTGTACGTTGACTGAAAATTTATTCCGTAACACAAAGCTAACCTTTTTTTTCGATTCTGCTGTAACCTCCATAATCCCAACTCAACTCCAACAAAACTATACCAAGCGCCATTGAAAAGTTGTGAGTTGTTTATGAATGAAAGAACCTTTTCTCGAGTGGTTTCTTTCTAATTACTCAAGTTATTGAATAACCATGAAGCTTTTTGAAGCGTTCGTATATCATATTTTCTTTGTTGCAAGAATTGTGGGTAAAATGACAAACTTCCAATTTTTTAGCATGACTTCAGCTTCAATACACAAAATATGTGCTTCAAAAATTCACAATCTCACTGTAATGGGCGATTGTTGCGTGGAACAGCCTTCATCAAAGTATGAAACTTTTCCGAGAACGTTTGTAGATCAAAAAGTGCCATACAGCGAGTATTGTGAATTACAACAATGGAGATGAAATCACAAACACAGCAAATGCCGCTAACATCTACCGTTTTCCTGACCCTGAACAAGCATAACATTTGGAACTTTCGTTCTCTTACTGTATGTTTTTTGTGAAAGAGTCCATATTCTCTGTTCTAATCCCAATTTTTACTATTCTTATATATTTAACTTTTTGTCTCCTTCTAATTACCATGGATCTAATTACCAAGTTTTTTATAATCAACTTTCAATCATATATTTCTTGTGAATGTTTTATGCATGAGAAAACTTTTTACCAAGTGGTTTCTTTGTTTTATTACACTACTTCTATATTAACCATAAAGTTTTTCGACACAGTCGTATGTCAAATATGATGTCAGCCAATGGCATTACCAAGGTATCTCATTACCCATAGCCATACCTCAAATAAATCACCGACCGCTTGTCAACTATAATTAAAGGATCGCAAGATTTGTATCGTTACATCGTTACCGTTGGTATCATTAGCGAAGGGCGCAGCTTCTATGATCTTTAGAAGGTACACTCACATATAGGATCTATTCATTAGACTATTTTTATATTTTCCGTCTTACCTATCTTGCTCCTTCGAAAATATTTTTGTCTATCTCTTTCTTTCCTTTCCCTACCTCATAGGAACCCTTAGAGTAAGGTATCGTGATTCAAAGTGAGGGGTAGGGGCGAAACGTACCTCTCTTTCTTTTGCTGTTTTTGTCCTTCTCCTTAGTTCATTTGTCAGACCTGTTAGAGTTAACAGTGTTAGATCACCCCCACCTTCATACATTTAGCCTTTTGTATTGCTCCTGAGACTCCTACAGTAGCAATACGAAACTTTCAGTTCGTGTTAAGTACGTAATACAATTTGGATAAGTAATGGGACCTGGTTATCTATTGCAAATAATGCTTCCAAACAATCTTGCCAAAAGTTGCGTAACTAAGCAGTTATTGAAAGACCCGGAAAAACTACTGTAGCAGTCTGAGTAGGAATGAAAAAGACTAGAGATGGAGGTGTTTCTTTAACATAAATGAACCCGATGTTTCAGTTCTCTTACATAATCGGAGACTGGTGGTTGGACATACATTCCGACCGAAAATGGGTTCAGAGAAACAAATTTTCAAGAGGTGAGCTACGCACTACAATTTTGAAACGTACGGTAACCTTATTCCGGTAAAATACAAATCTAAGACAAGACAACCTGTTCAATGAATAAATAACTCACGGGCCTTTAAAAAAGTTCACAAATTCTTCATTCTACTTTTTTACCATAACTATTTAAATATTTTTCATATATCGCTCAGCTTTCTTATCGTACGTTTACTGGTCATTCAGTTATACGTTCTACTTCATTTTTAGTCAAAAAGCTGTTAATCCGACTTGTATGAGTTTCTTCTCTAGCGTATTCAGCTAGATCTCTCTTCTTTAACTCTTAAAGGAGTACACAGAAAGAAATAGTCAAGTTCAGAAATTCATCCTTACGTTCTAACGATGGCCCCGAAGACCAACGATATGTACTGTTCTGGCGTTTTGAACGAGAAATTTCGCAGAATTTTATTAGAAATGGCTGATGCTCTGCTAAGTTGGCCGTTCACATGGGATTGAAATGATAGTTTTTCGTCTACCATGACACATAAATCACGAATTATTTGTTTACTAGCAATTTCAACACCACCGATTTTATACTGTGCTCTGAGGTTGTCACTTCCGAGATATAAGACGTTTATCTTATTAGGTGCAAGTGGTAACCGCCATTTTTCTGACCATTCTTCAACAATGTTTACCGCGTTTTGCAGCGAACTATTGCAGGAACTGTAGATTTTTAAATCATCGGCAAGCAATGCACATTTTGGGGCACAGAATAAAGTAAATCGTTCATATAAATCAAAAATAGGGGAGGTCCAGTTACACTACCTTGTAGTACACCAGAAGAAACTTTGAACTGATTTGGCGAGAAGCAGTTGTTAGTCTTTACCTGCGAAACTGATTTATTAATTGATTTAATAAATTATTATTCGTTCATACAGAGAAGGTAATCGAAGAAAGAGTAAGAGAGTAGTGACGGATATACAGGAACCTACGAAAAAGGAAAAACTTGGAAAATAATTCGAAAAGTTGAATAGTTACATCAATGAATGTCACATTACATTACAGTCTGTTATAAAATTGGAAAAACAAACAAAAGCGAAACTATAAAAGCCTGTCCCAAATATATGTTGAACAATGGCTTAACTCAGCCCGAAATCTCAAATGAATTCACTTGGAACTGAAAAATGCTTCAAACCACAAACTGCCACATTTAATACCTGGCAAAGGGCCTTATACGATCAATTCAAGCAGGGCACAAAGGTGACTACAATTAGCAATGGAGTCATAGAGACAATGATCAAACTACAATATTTAAGGCTGGCGGGTCGAGAGTATAGTACGAGAGACAAAGAACGTAATCTAGATGATCTGATGGAATCTACTCTGAGGTATACATCTTCCCATCCCTCCCCTCTCTTTCTCTTGTCTTTTTCTCTTCTCTCTTTCTCTTCTTTCTTTCTCTTCCCTCCTCGTGCTCTCTCTCTATTCTCTCTCTTTCTCGCGTGACACTTTTCTAAACGTAGCATTATCCTTCTTCAAACGTTTCTTTGGTAAAAACTTAGAACATGTAATTAGGGATTCAGGTTATTACAGGAAATAGAAGCATTCCCTCATTTATATCATTTGTCGAAAAAGGTTTGTATGAAGAACATATCCCTCAGTTAATGACTTTAATACCATACTTTTTCCAGAAATGTTTTTCCCAAATCATAAAACTGCTAGTGTGAAAAACCTAACCATTGTAATTAGTTCAAAGCACGCATGTATCAAGCAAATGGTTACAGTTAATGTGTAATTAAGAAAGTCGAAGCGTAAAACGCGTTGGAAAAAAAAGTTTATGTGAGATAATTAGAACTATGAGATACTGAGAAGTGTATAGAAACTGACACTATTATTTCCAGATACAAATTTTTCTGTGCCTCGGGTGTGCACTTCACCGACGAGGTTGCGGTGACGGAAGGCATGGCGGTAGAGGGGGTGTCTGAGGTGCCGGAGGTGGAGGACCCCTGGACGACAGCGGCAAGAGAGATTGAGGAGGTGAGAATTCCGCTTACGTCTTGGTTTGAGCTTATTACTGTAGAAGTGATTCATCTTTCTGAACATATAAAGAAATAACAGAATATTAAGGTTTTCTATCCGCTTACGTTGTAGAAGAAATAGAGGACTATAACAACCAGGACATTATGGCTCTCGGGGAATCGTTCGAAAAAGAAGAGGTAGAAACACTTGCCGAAAACACTCTGAGAACTCTGAGAATTCAGAAGCATATGCAGAGCTGGACGAATACCACAGAGCCAATCGCGAGTTCGTAAGTTTTTCGTGACTAAACCTGATTTTGGGAGGCCGGACCCGAACAATCTCAATATGACAGGAGTTCTACGTAAAAGTTCACTTTTATCTCACAAAAATTCCCACAATTCACTATATTTCAACATATCTTCCAGATGTGCGGCGTAAATCGTTTCGACCAGGACCGACGGAAGTGTCCGGTAAATGAGGACTGTGAGGGATCATTTTGCATTTATTGCATCCCAAAGCTCCTCAACTCGGCGTATGGTGCGCGATGCTCCTACTGTGGGGCGTATATAAGTCTGACAGGTGATTTTTTCGAAAGTTTTAGCTCAATAAATTTATTTTAAAGTACTCACGACATACTCAATTTCACCATTCACGCTACAGTAATCCATTCAATATTCGAGAAGATCTTTCAAATGAATATATTTTTTCGTAACAGACCACCAAAATGTTTCGAGAATTTAGAAAACGCTGTTTTTGGTATAGACAGTTTTTTTATATTACAGAGTCTGCTCAGAAACAGTGGGTCGATGTCATTCCAACACAAAGGGAGGCCGGAGCGGCTAGGAGAGCTCTTTTCCAGGACTCCTAAGTTGTTTATTTTCGATATTTCATTTTTTCTCTGTACACATTTTTCCATCTATTTTTCCGAAGTTATCTAGTTTTTCAATCATTTTCGCAAGAAAAAACCTCTTCAACCCCAATTCAGCTTCCTAATGTGATCTTTATGGCGTGAACCAAGAAAGACTTGTTGTAACAGTTTTAAATGGTCTCGAAGGTGTATTTTTCTACTTGAAAGTTGAAATTTCTACTAAGTTATCATATGTATACACCCTTTTGGTGATTTTATTAAGGAAAACATTTTAGGATAGGATTGTAAAGAACAAAGAGTTTATAAAAGTATTCATATCATTGTGCGAGGTGTAAATGAAACATATAAAAGGTGTGTCAGTAAGTCGTCCCGGTGTCCCATCTGTCTTCTTCCGTCTGTCCCGTCCTTTTATGCAAATCTTCTGTCCTTGAGTTCGTCTCGGTTATGCGGCCGTTGCCTTTCTGGTTCGGGCAAAGGCATGCCTGATGGAAGTTGTGATACCTAAATAAGGGATCATGACATCCCCCCTACCCGAAAAGCTGAACGAAGTGAGGAGTTGGTCCCCAACTAAAGAAAGACTGGTGTTGGATTAAAATTTTATTCCCAAAATTTATCAAAGTACAGAAGATTATCCACCACCGTATATTGTTCACTATAATTTATGCTGTGCGTTATTTAGAGTTTTTGAGGACACAATGCTGTTGCGTGGTTGTTCGCATTGCAAAACAGACACTGTGTAAATGTGTTACATATATGTCCAGATGTGTTAGGTTCCAAGCACGCGACGCATCTTTTCTGTTGACATACAAGAATTCTCATACGTTCTCCATAAGGGATGGTTTTTGGGCAAACGTTGGTATGATGTCCTTCGTGGCAGAGGAAACACATTAGTTGGAAAGATTGTGTGACGGGTGCCATGTGTGGTGGGTGTGGAAATGGGAAAAGCTGCTGAAATGGTGGAAACGGTTGTGGATACATTGATTGTAGAGGTTGGAAGGGTTGTGAAAAAGTTTGTTGGAAAGGTTGGACGAGGTTAGACATGGGCGGAGGTCTTACTGGATACTTAATGTGCTGGTTAGAGTGTTGTGTCGGATAATGACGTGAGGTGAATCTATTTGTGGGGGTAAAAGGTGTTCTTCTCGAAACGGTGCGTTTTCGTTCTGATTGGTATCCATAACGTTTTGCGTATGGGCTTCTATTTCCAGAACGAGAGAAAGTACGTGTGTAGGAAGTCTTTTTGAATGATTTTCTTGGCACGCTGGGGAATGATTTCGAAGAGGTGCTTTTGGTGTTTTGAGTGCTTTCTACGATTTTGTTAGTCTGAGTGTGATTGACACATTCAACATTGGGTGCAGTAATAACAAATTTGCTAAGATCGTATGCAGTTTTTCCTGATCGTGAATGGACAATGGTGTTGTTTTTGCTCGAAGATGGTTCGTCTTCTACATTATTGTCATCCAGGATATCGGAGTCGAGTGTTGTCTCACGAAGTAAATCTTCAATGTCGTAATTCAGAATTTCGGACACTGGAAAGAGAATAGAGCATATTGAGCTACAGTTCAAACGAAATGACGAGTTAAGTGTGCGGTGTTTACGCAACGTGGCGGTCGAAGCCATACTGTTGGAAAGATATGCGCGGGTGTTTCGCAATATTTTCTCAACTCGTTTCGTATTTCAATTTCAGTTTGTTGATCTTTTTCTTGAAACTATTGCTACTATTGTTTGGGATAGACTCTATTGTGTGTAAATTGAAATTTTGGTCGTTGTTTCAGGACGATGAGTCTAAGTGTGCCAATTCATAACTGTGGATCGCTGGAAATGTGTAATGGTGTGGGTGTGTGTATGAAGAACGATGGTGGTTTCTTCTGTGCTTGTTTCGTCGAGGGCATGGACAATGTGTGCGGTAATCTGCTCGCTGCGACTGAAGCTGTTAGTGTGAGCTGGTGGATTTGGGCTATCCTTGGTGAGTTGTGTTAGTTATATATGTGATAAGAGAACTTGTTTACAAAACGATTGAGTTTTTGTTTTCAGTTATTTTTCGTTTCTTCAGTTCAAAGCGAAGAGTTTTCGGATTATCAAAAAAAATATTTTAAAAAAAAATAGTGGTGAAGAATTTCGTTATTACTAATATGAATTGGGTTTGTTTATTAAAAGGTGAGTGGTTTATGACGGATGGTCGAATTCTTGTTTTTGGCAAGAAAGGGAAAATAAAATAAACGATTGGGTTAGTGTGATGTGTGAGAGGATCTTACTCTTTTCCAGTTCTCCTTCTTCTTATTCTGTTCGGTTTCGGAGTGCGAATCATCTACTCGCTCGTTAAGAGAGAGGAGCGTGTTTGGCCAAGCCCGTGTGCCAAGATGGTGATGGCTTGCTGTGGTGTGCTTGGTGGTCTCTGTGGAAAGAAAGAGAAGAAGACTCAGGAGAAGGTGCAGTGTATTAAGAATCGCCGTCTTGGGGAGCCTTTGACTCGTAATAAAGAGTTGATCGGTGAACCGAGCCTTGTAAAATATATTACAGTAAATGTGGATTAGATCCATTTTGTTCAAAAAGTTGTTGTATAGAGAGTGGGGAACTTTCTTTAAAGAATTTGTTTTTGTTACTGGGAAGAGGTATCTGTTAAAAGAAAGTTTCCTGAAAATTTTTGTTGATGCCATGTTTAAAAGCTTCCTTTTGTTCAGTTGAAATGTAAGAAATTGTAGATGTGATCGATCCGTATTTTGAACGGAGACTTTTGATTCGAAAGAAAGGAAGCTTCTAAATGTTCTTTTTTTTCAATTATCGCCAAATCTCACCGATACTCTGTTACTTATGGGTTTTCCCCAAAATTATGACTGATCTTCTTTGATTATGGGTTTACCATTTCTTTGCTCACGAGTTGCTGTTCCCTTTAACCTTTTGATATGTGATACCGATGATGTTGCCTATTCGGTATCTTGTGCATAGATTTCTGTTGTTATAAATATATAACCTTTCTTCGTTCCATATTCTAAAACAACAATGTGTGGTTAGCACATTTTTATTTTTACTTGAAAAACATGTTGTTTAAAAAAAAAGGAGAGAGAGAAGGATTATTAAATAATTATTCTAACGAAATCAGGCTTGGGCACGTATGGTTCCGTATGGAAGGTTAGGCTTTTTGAAAAAGAGACTAAAGTCTAAGCAATCATCCGAGAGCGGTGTGCTCATTGGCGTGGTGGTGTATGACACTAAGCTTACTTTACTTTTTTCGAGAACTAGACGACGTAGACCACTATTGTCTTTAAAACCGGAGATGTGAGTGGTCAAAGAGCTGTAGTTGTTGAGTAAATAACTCGCAAGAGAAGGCGGTATCATTGTGTTGTTCCCCTTTGATAGGATTCTCAGAGTATTTGTCTGGAATCTCATAGCTCTCAGGAGAGGTGAGATCTCCAGATTATCCTCTGGTCTTCCTTGGTGGAAGGGAACAACGCAGTGAAAGCTGGAAGGACTCGAACGTATGTTGTTAGTGGGCGGGCTCAAGTAGAAAACATGGTCTGACGCAATCGGGAATTTAAGCTGGGGCCCGTTTGTAAATGTTATTTTTAGCGTCACAAAATTGAATTCAATCGTTTCGATCTCGATTTCTTTGATCTGATTGGAAGCGAGTAATTTTTTCAATTCTCTGTAGACATGTTGAATCGGGACATATTGTCCTTGTCGCATCTGGATGCATAGTTCTCGAACGTTGGCAAACTTGTCGTGGATCTCTTGTGTCTCCATCTAAATTATTTAAAGAAATTTCCTCAAATACTAGGTTTTCTGTTACAAATTTATTCGAAGCAGCATCAACAATTATTGGTGTTAGTATGTAAAAGCAAATGACAATAAGTATAAAGCACATAGATATTTCGAATTCACTGAGTACATATGAAAAAAAATACATTGCGTGATGGCGTTGATACTTGTTACTAATTATTGGGAACATATAGCAGCAAAGTTGTTTAGATAGTCTGAAAAATTAAAACGCGCTACTTTTTGTCGTTGTCGGAAAGAAGAAATTCGGTCTACCTTTGATGAACAATCATAAATTTTCCGCGATTTGACATCGGGAAGCGGACTACTTTTTGTAGCTCAGTCAGACTTTACTGGTATATGATCACGAGAGAGTTCATTAAGTGCCCTGCATATTTCCGTTTACCAGTTGTGGCGAACTGGAATGTATCCGAGACTGTGGAACTGGTTGTAATCGAATTCTCTTCCCACAGGTTGACATTCCTTAAGGGAAATGTCGTAATGTGTGGGGATTGAACTTGATCGAACCAAATATCCCACTGCCCCGGCATAATTCAAACCCCAGATGTAAGTCTTTTCAGTGGCAATGTATTCTTTCACGTAATGTGCGATGTTCCAGGGAAGCGAGCAGCCCACATAATTGCCATAGATGGAGAGGGTGCGTGTGCGGAAAGACCTTTTGAATATGTTGGAAATGTTGTATTGGTCTTCCGCCGCTCCCTCCATATATGGGATCACCTGTAGCCCTCGTCTTCCCTGGTTCATAATTTTCCCATTTTCCGTTCTGAAATGGCGGTGGTCTGCCATTATCGGAATTCGAAGAGAGTTGTCTCTCGAACGTTGGCAAACTTGTCGTGGATCTCTTGTGTCTCCATCTAAATTATTTAAAGAAATTTCCTCAAATACTAGGTTTTCTGTTACAAATTTATTCGAAGCAGCATCAACAATTATTGGTGTTAGTATGTAAAAGCAAATGACAATAAGTATAAAGCACATAGATATTTCGAATTCACTGAGTACATATGAAAAAAAATACATTGCGTGATGGCGTTGATACTTGTTACTAATTATTGGGAACATATACCAGCAAAGTTGTTTAGATAGTCTGAAAAATTAAAACGCGCTACTTTTTGTCGTTGTCGGAAAGAAGAAATTCGGTCTACCTTTGATGAACAATCATAAATTTTCCGCGATTTGACATCGGGAAGCGGACTACTTTTTGTAGCTCAGTCAGACTTTACTGGTATATGATCACGAGAGAGTTCATTAAGTGCCCTGCATATTTCCGTTTACCAGTTGTGGCGAACTGGAATGTATCCGAGACTGTGGAACTGGTTGTAATCGAATTCTCTTCCCACAGGTTGACATTCCTTAAGGGAAATGTCGTAATGTGTGGGGATTGAACTTGATCGAACCAAATATCCCACTGCCCCGGCATAATTCAAACCCCAGATGTAAGTCTTTTCACTGGCAATGTATTCTTTCACGTAATGTGCGATGTTCCAGGGAAGCGAGCAGCCCACATAATTGCCATAGATGGAGAGGGTGCGTGTGCGGAAAGACCTTTTGAATATGTTGGAAATGTTGTATTGGTCTTGCGCCGCTCCCTCCATATATGGGATCACCTGTAGCCCTCGTCTTCCCTGGTTCATAATTTTCCCATTTTCCGTTCTGAAATGGCGGTGGTCTGCCATTATCGGAATTCGAAGAGAGTTGTCTCTCGATGCAAATATCATATCGATGTGCTCTTCTTTCTTGACTTCGATTGTGATCTCTTCCCATTTTGTCTGACCCAGTTGTGACAAAATATGACTTGTGGGCACGATCTTCCCACTTTCCTTCTTCTCGAGTAATTCTCTGATTTTGGCGAATGGTGTTGTCATCTGGTAAAGGAGAGCACGGTTAGTTTATAAGCAAAGCGTTATTAAAAGCAAGCAATGTAAGTGGTTATTTGGACTCAGTGTCTTACATATGGAAAGTTGATGAGTTATCGTTACACTATCGGAAATGGATTATGAAGATATCTTATCAGTTTAGTTCATTGAACTTTTTGATTTGATTCGCGTGAAAGGTCTTGTGATGACCATTTTCATCTTCAATCACTAGATTAGGGTAGTCTAATGCTATTATTGTGGACGGTTTGCTGTAAATTGGATTGATTTTAGTACGACGATTTAATCGTGTCACAACTTTTTCTCCAATTCCGAATTCAGTAAATTTGGTACGATTCCTAGTATCATACTGCTTTTTCTGAGTAATCTGAGCTTGGTTTATCGTTTGGTTATTAAACTTCCATGCCTTACTCAGGTTACCAGTTAAGTAGTCAACATAATCGTTTTGATCGGAAAAGGACATTTTTGGTGCATTAATTGCAGTGAGGAATGGGGAGTTCGGTATGCGACCATGCATTAAATAAAATGGAGACATTTTCGTGGTTGCATTTTCTGCCGAATTGTATGCGTGTACCAGAAGTTGGACATTTTCATCCCAATTTTCTCTACCCTTCTCTATGTCATTAGCTATAAGTTCCTCCAAAGTTCTGTTAAATCGTTCCACTAATCCGTTGGTTTGATGGTGTTAGGCGACACTAGTTGTGTGTTTGATATTCATTAAACTCATGGAACTCTTGAAATGTCTGCTAGTGAAATTGCTACCTTGATCAGTTACAAAAAGTTCTGGTGTGCCGAAACGAGATACTACTCTGTCTACCAAAGTTTGGATCGTAGTTATAGCTCGTTGATCTGGTAGAGGTTCAGCTATCGCGAATTTTGTGAATGCGTCCACTATGACGAAGATGTATTGATTTCCTTTCGTGGTTAGTTTTAGAGGACCTACGAAATCTGCATGGATCCGCTCAAATGGAGCGTTCGGTACTTCAAGTTTCCCATAGGTGCGAAATTCCTGTATGCGTTCGGGTTTTTGACCCTCTGGCATGATTCACAGTTGGATATTACAGTTTTTACATCGTCAATCATGTTGCGCCAAATAGCTAAATTGGTTACGACTGATTTGGTTTTTTGAATTCCTAGATGGGCTGTGCCGAAATTAGATTCGTGCACTTTCCGGACTATGTCAAACTTAAACTTAGACGTTTCAGGAAGAACAAGTTGTGGTGGTTTGTCTCTCCGTTCAGGAAGATGGTAGAGAGTATCATCTATCATGATGTAACGTTGAGTATGATCGTCTATCTCGGTTGCTTTCGCTAATTTGTCCTTAATATCCTGGATCCATGTGCAACTATTCTGTTCGATCCGTATATCTCGTGGATTAATTTCCGTTGGGAGAGTTGGTTCGGACATGATAGTTGCAATGGTTTCAGTTTTTTCAGGTAAATGTCTGCTTACGGCATCGCACAACTGGTTTTGTTTTCCTGGTCTATACTGAATTTCTAAGTCGAATTCTTGCAAAACGATTTGGTATCGCGCTAGTCGACTCGTCAAGTCCTTACGATGTAAAAGTGACTTCAATGGTGAGTGATCAGTGATAACTGTACATTTTGCTCCGTCGATGTAGCGTTTAAATTTCTTAATTGCAAAGACTATGCCCAAAGCTTCTAGTTCAATGGCTGGGTAGCGTGACTCATGTTTATTCAAAGTTCTGCTAGCGTATGCAATTACTCGTAGATCTTTGGAATCGCCTTGCTTAAGTACGCCTGCTACTCCTAGACCTGAAGCGTCAGTTTCGATAGTGAATGGTTCTCCCAATTTCGGTGCTACCAAAATTGGTGCTGTCGTCAGGGCTGTTTTCAGTGACTTGAACGCCTTTTCGCATGTTTCGCTCCAACGAAAAGAGACATCTTTTTTCGTGAGTTCAATTAAAGGTGCAGCTATTTGAGCATAGTGTGGTACAAATCTTCGGAAAAATGAAGTGGCGCCTAAGAATGCTCGAATATCCGTAATATTCTTAGGGGTAGGATACTTTTCGATTGCTTCCGTTTTTCCGGATTAGGTCTAATACCCTCGCTGCTTAAAATGAATCCCAGAAATTTGACTTGAGTTTGCGCGAATTTACATTTTGAGGCTTTTAGTTTCATTCATATGTTCTCGATATGACCCAAAACTTGGTCAATATCTTGAATATGTTCAGTGGATGTCTTAGAGGTGATAATAAGATCATCTACGTAAATGAAGACTCTAGCCTGCATAGATTTCGCTAATTTGTTCATTATTTTCTGGAAAGTCATCGGGCTTTGACATAGGCCCTGGGGCATCATGGTGTACTCGAAATTTCATAGAAAACTAGCAGCAAAAGCAGTGCGTTCGCAGTGTGATTCTTCTACTGGTATCTGATGGAATCCAGATTGGAAATCCATAGTTGTGTAAAATGCTTGATTTGCGCAGAGATCGACTATGTCTTGAATATTCGGTAAGATAGAGTGTGACTTCTTCGTGATTGCATTTAATGCGCGAAAATCGATAGTGAAACGATATGATGTTTTATCTGCTTTCTTTACTAATACGATAGGAGCACTGAAAGGTGAATCTGACGGGCGAATAATATCGTCTTTTAACATTTGTTCGATTTGCTTAGCTATTTCTACTCGCTTTTCGAGGGGTACTCGATATACTTTCGCGGCTGGTGTCTTAGCGTCTGGTATTAAATCGATGCGATGTCTAGTCGTGCCGTTATATCTACCAAGTTTTCCATCCGGTCCCACAAAAGCGTTTTCGTGGTTCCTGATTATGTTGAGTAATTTGGTCTTTTCGTGAGGTGTCAGGTTAGCGGTTGATAAATCAACTTCGCTGGAAATATCAAAATGTGGTGGTTTCGGTTGTGGAAAACTTGGTAAATCGCGTTCCCAATGGGCTTCTGGTGGTACGTACATCTTAGCGTAGTCAACGAAAGAAACTTGAAGATCCTTTTTCTTAGACTCTTTAGGTATTGGGAATGCGTTAGCGATATTAGTGTCGCGATATAAAGTAATAGCAGCGTTCGAAGGATTCGTTATGATAGTACTGCAAAATCCTTTTGAATCGGGTTTGACTAACGTGCGGCCAACTAAGTACATCTGTTCGTCATTTCGAAAGTTGTCTTCTATCAAGAATTCGCTCGAGGTACAACTATCTGTATGTCTGATTTGAACAGGTACCACATTTTCCGTATGTCTCGACATTTGAATAGTTTCAAGCAGATGTACAGATTTGTATTTTGCCGGAATAAGGTTACCGTACGTTTCAAAACTGTAGTGCGTAGCTCACCTCTTGAAAATTTATTTCCCTGAACCCATTTTGGCCGGAATGTATGTCCAACCACCAGTCTCCGATTATGAAAGAAAACTGAAACATTTGGGTATCATTTGTTGAAGGAACGCCTCCATCTCTAGTCTTTTTCATTCCTACTTAGACTGCTACAGTAGTTTTTCCGGGCTTTTCAATAACTGCTTGTTTACGCAACTTCTGGCGAGATCGTCTTGAAGCATTATTTGCAATAGACAACCAGCACCCATCACGTATCCAAATTGTGTTACGTATATAATACGCACTGAAAATTTCGTATTGCTACTGTAAGAGCGTTAGGAGCAATGCAAAAGACTATACGAAGCTATGAAGTTGGGAGTGATCTAACACCGTTAACTCTAACAGATCTAACAATTGAACTAAGGAGAAGGACAAAAACAGCGAAAGAAAGAGAGGTAGTTTCTGCCCCTACCCCTCACTTTAAATCACGATACCTTACTCTGAGGGTTCCTCTGGGGTAGGAAAAGCAAAAAAAGATATAGGTAAAACGGAAAATGGAAAAATAGTCTGATGAGATCCTTTAGCTGAGTGTACCTGCTAATGACCAGAGAAGCTCCGCCCTTCACTAATGATACCATCGGTAACGAAGTGACGATACATATCTTGCGATCCTATAATTATATAGTTAATAAGCGGTGATTTATTTGAGGTATAACTATGGGTAATGAGATACCTTGGTAATGCCAGTGGCTGACATGAGAGTTGACATACGATTGTGTCGGAAAACTTCATGGTTATTATTGAAGTAGAGTAATAAAACAGAGAAACCACTTAGTAGAATATTTTCTCATGCATAAAACATTCCCAAGAAAACTTTATGGTTGTCATAGAATTAAAATAATATAATTGAAAGTTGATTATAAAGAAAACTTGGTAATTAGATCTATGGTAATTAGAAGGAGACAAAAAGTTAAATATATAAGAATAGTGAAAATTGGGATTAGAACAGAGAAGATGAACTCTTTCACAGAAAACATACAGTAAGAGAACGAAAGTTTCGAATGTTATGCTTGTTCAGGGTCAGGAAAACGGTAGATGTTAGCGGGATTTGCTTTGTTTGTAGGTTCATATCCAGTTTCTCTGTTGTAATTCACAATACTCGCTGTTTGGCACTTTTTGATCTACACACGTTCTCGGAAAAGTTTTATACATTGGTGAAGGCTGTTCCACGCAACAATGGCCCATTACAGTAAGTGAGATTGTGAATTTTTTAAGCACATCTTTTTTGTCTTGATTGTCATTTTATCTACATTTCTTGCAACAAACATAGAAAAAAATACTTACGAACGCGTCAAAAACGTCATGGTTATTCAATAACTTGAGTTATTAGAAACAAACCACCCGAGAAAAGGTTCTCTCATTCATGAACAACTCACAACTTTTCAATGGCGCTTGGCATAGTTATGTTGGAGTTGAGTTGGGATTATGGAGTTTTTTTCTTGAAAGAAATTAAATGATCCCGAAAAGGTTAGACACAGCAAAATCGAAAAAAGGTTAGTTTTGTGTTCCGGAATAAATTTTCAGTTAACGTACAATTTTCAGTGACTCAAACTACTACTCAGTGAAAATGTCCGAGGCCAATAATAACCTCAGCTCAGTTCAGTGATACTTGATTTTTCTGATTTCAGGGAATTGTTTTGAGCTTTCTTTTTGCAAGGCTTCGCTCAACTTCATTCTTTCTTATTTCTCTCTCTCACTGTTTCTCTGAGGAAATCAACACACAAGCACAGAGTCTCATGATGATTGTAGAGCTATCTTAACAAGTGTTCTCATGATATTTCTCATATACAAGAAAATAGTGTGTGATTGAGGAGACGCAGAATGGTATCTGACAATTGAAATATTTCTGAGTGAGGCCATCCAACCGAAAAAAAAGTAGTTTTCGAGTTGAGCGAAGCATTGCGAGAAGAAAGCTCAAAACAATTCCCTGAAATTAGAAAAATCGAGTATCACTGAACTGAGCTGAGGTTATTATTGGCCTCGCACATTTTCACTGAGTATTAGTTCAAGTCACTGAAAATTGGACGTTGACTGAAAATTTATTCCGTAACACAAAACTAACCTTTTTTTCGATTTTGCTGTGTCTAACCCTTTTCGGGATTATTTAATTTCTTTCAAGAAAAAAACTCCATAATCCCAACTCAACTTTCTCTATGTTTGTTGCAAGAATTGTGGATAAAACGACGAAGTTTCAACTTTTCAAAATAATTTCAACCTCAAGACATAAAATATGTGCTTCAAAAATGCACAATTATACTGTAATGGGCCATTGTTGCGTGGAACAGCCTTCACCAATGTATAAAACTTTTCCGAGAACGTTTGTAGATCAAAAAGTGCCAAACAGCGAGTATTGTGAATTACAACAGAGAAACTGGATATGAACCTACAAACAAAGCAAATCCCGCTAACATCTACCGTTTTCCTGACCCTGAACAAGCATGACATTTGAAACTTTCGTTCTCTTACTGTATCTTTTCTGTGAAAGAGTTCATCTTCTCTGTTCTAATCCCAATTTTTACTATTCTTATATATTTAACTTTTTGTCTCCTTCTAATTACCATGGATCTAATTACCAAGTTTTTATAATCAACTTTCAATCATATTATTTCAATTCTGTGACGACCATAAAGTTCTTGTGAATGTTTCATGCATGAGAAAACTTTTTACTTAGTGGTTTCTTTGTTTTATTACACTACTTCTATATTAACCATAAAGTTTTTCGACACAGTCGTATGTCAAATATGATGTCAGCCAATGGCATTACCAAGGTATCTCATTACCCATAGCTATACCTCAAATAAATCACCGACCGCTTGTCAACTATAATTAAAGGATCGCAAGATTTGTATCGTTACCGTTGGTATCATTAGCGAAGAGCGGAGCTTCTATGATCTTTAGAAGGTACACTCACCTATAGGATCTATTCATTAGACTATTTTTATATTTTCCGTCTTACCTATCTTGCTCGTTCGAAAATATTTTTGTCTATCTCTTTCTTTCCTTTCCCTACCTCATAGGAACCCTTAGAGTAAGGTATCGTGATTCAAAGTGAGGGGTAGGGGCAAAACGTACCTCTCTTTCTTTTGCTGTTTTTGTCCTTCTCCTTAGTTCATTTGTCAGACCTGTTAGAGTTAACAGTGTTAGATCACCCCCACCTTCATACATTTAGCCTTTTGCATTGCTCCTGAGACTCCTACAGTAGCAATACGAAACTTTCAGTTCGTGTTAAGTACGTAATACAATTTGGATAAGTAATGGGACCTGGTTATCTATCGCAAATAATGCTTCCAAACAATCTTGCCAAAAGTTGCGTAACTAAGCAGTTATTGAAAGACCCGGAAAAACTACTGTAGCAGTCCGAGTAGGAATGAAAAAGACTAGAGATGGAGGTGTTTCTTTAACATAAATGAACCCGTTGTTTCAGTTCTCTTTCATAATCGGAGACTGGTGGTTGGACATACATTCCGACCGAAAATGGGTTCAGAGAAACAAATTTTCAAGAGGTGAGCTACGCACTACAATTTTGAAACGTACGGTAACCTTATTCCGGTAAAATACAAATCTAAGACAAGACAACCTGTTTAAAGGCAGATATCCACGCCAGCATGCACATTGAAAATATAGTGAACCACCTATAAATGACTCATTTTTATTAGTTCTGAATAGTAGAGAGAAATAGAATACCCCAAGTTTTACAGTAAATTTGTTTGAATTTCTCAATCTGCGGGTCCGCGGTAGTACCGCGCAGTCAGGCGACACACCCGCGGACGTGTAACCTGTTGGGCCGCGGTTGTGTTTTCAACCGTGTTGAATAAATGTTGCTCAAATTGGTTTTTTTGTTGTAAATATTTTTTCTACTCTTATTTAAAACTTCAAACATAATAATGGACTTCAATTAAACCTAAATACAATAATTTGCACAGCCCGCAAGTCCGCAACCTCAAATTGCATTACGGTAGGTGCGCATGTACGCAGAGGTACCGCCCGATTTCCGATGAAACCCGATGAAGTTAAAAATTTTTTTAATTTTAATGGTCACTTTTTACACTCATCACCCATTTTTTGGTAGTACCTACCCAAGTAGAATTGGAAAGTGACCTTATCTTAATTTCGATGCTGGCGTGGATATCTGCCTTAAATGGATAAATAACTCACGGGCCTTTAAAAAAGTTCACAAATTCTTCATTCTACTTCTTTTACCATAACTATTTAAATATTTTTCATATATCGCTCAGCTTTCTTATCGTACGTTTACTGGTCATTCAGTTATACGTTCTACTTCATTTTTAGTCAAAAAGCTGTTAATCCGACTTGTATGAGTTTCTTCTCTAGCGTATTCAGCTAGATCTCTCTTCTTGAACTCTTAAAGGAGTACACAGAAAGAAATAGTCACGTTCAGAAATTCATCCTCACGTTCTAACGATGGCCCCGAAGACCAACGATATGTGCTGTTCTGGCGTTTTGAACGAGAAATTTCGCAGAATTTAATTAGAAATGGCTGATGCTTTGCTAAGTTGGCCGTTCACATGGGATTGAAATGATAGTTTTTCGTCTACCATGACACCTAAATCACAAATTGTTTGTTTACTAGCAATTTCAACACCACCGATTTTATACTGTGCTCTGAGGTTGTTACTTCCGAAATATAAGACGTTTATCTTATTAGGTGCAAGTGGTAACCGCCATTTTTCTAAACATCCTTCAACAATGTTTACCGCGTTTCGCAGTGAACTATTGCAGGAACTGTAGATTTTTAAATCATCGGCAAGCAATGCACATCTTGGGGCATAGAATAAAGTAAATCGTTCATATAAATCAAAAATGGGAGAGGTTCAGTTACAGTACCTTGTAATACACCAGGAAGAAACTTTGAACTGATTTTGCGAGAAGCAGTTGTTAGTATTTACCTGCGAAACTGATTTATTAATTGATTTAATAATTTACTTATTCGTTCATACAGAGAAGGCAATCGAAGTAAGAGTAAGAGAGTAGTGACGGATATACATGAACCTAAGACAAAGGAAAAACATAGAAAATCATTAGAAAAGTTGAATAGTTACATCAATGAATGTCACATTACATTACAGTCTGGTATAAAATTGGAAAAACAAACAAAAGCGAAACTATAAAAGCCTGTCCCAAATATATGTTGAACAATGGTTTAACTCATCCCGAAATCTTAAATGAATTCACTTGGAACTGAAAAATGCTTCAAGCCACAAACTGCCACATTTAATACCTGGCAAGTGGCCTTATACGATCAATTCAAGCAGGGCACGAAGGTGACTACAATTAGCAATGAAGTCAGTGAGACAAGGATCAAACTACAATATTTAAGGCTGGCGGGTCGAGAGTATAGTACGAGAGACAAAGAACGCAGTCTAGATGATCTGATGGAATCTGCTCTGAGGTATACATTTTCCCATCCCTCCCCCTCTCTTTCTCCTCTCTCTTCCTCTTCTCTCTTTCTCTTCTCTCTTTCATATCATTTGTCAAAAAAAGTTTTCTATGAAGAACATAAACCTCAGTTAATGATTTTAATACCATCCTCTTTCCAGAAAAGTTTTTCCCAAATCATAAAACTGCTAGTGTGAAAAACCTAACCATTGTAGTTAGTTATAAGTACGCATGTATCAAGCAAATGGATACAGTTAATGTGTAATTGAGAGAGTCGAAGCGTAAAACGAGTTGATAAAAACCGTTTATGTGAGATAATTAGAACTATGAAATACTGAGAAGTGTATAGAAACTGACAGATACGAATTTTTCTGTGCCTCGGGTGTACACTTCGCCGACGACGTTGCGGTGACGGAAGGCATGGCGGTAGAGGGGGTGTCTGAGGTGCCGGAGTTGGAGAACCCCTGGACGACAGCGGCAAGAGAGAGGGAGGGAGGACAATCTTTAAATTGTCTGGGAACACGACATCAAAGCAGAGGTAAAAACGAATCGAGAGATGAAAAAATTCTTCAAGGAGGTTATTCACCATGAAAGATTAGTTATTCGAGATGCCTTCTGTGGAGCGAGAACTCAGAACTATCGTCTCAAGTCTGAACCAGACGTACAGAAGAATCAGACTATCGACCACTTGGACGTCAACAGTATGTAACCCTACGTACTCGCCAACACTCCCATGCCGATTTGGCATCCAGAAGTAATTACCTCCGAGTTCCAACCGCTAACTCTACCGTTACCTTACAAAGGATTCTACATGACTGAAATCCTACCCCCAACTGACCTTCTTCACCCCATTATCCCGATGCGTCATGATGGTAAACTCATATTTCCACTGTGTCGCACATGTGCGCTGAACAGAGAGAATAGTGAGTGCACGCACACAGAAGATGCTGACAGATACCTGCACACTACTGTATTTCAAGCTGAATTGGAGAAAGCTTTGGAAAATAGGTACAGAGTATTGAAAGTCTACGAAATCTGGCACTGGCCCGCTGGAAAGTGGGGCTCTGATCTATTCAAAAAGTTTCTCAATCAGTTCATCAAGGTCAAAATGGAATCGAGTGGATGACCGAGATCTGATATGACAGAAGAGGAAAAGGACCAGCTAATCAAAGATTTGGACCGAAACGAGAGAATTCGGATGGAAAAGGAAAAAGTATGCAAGAACCTACCTCTGAGAACTATCAGCAAGTTGGCAATCAATTCTTCATGGGGAAAGTTTGCTGAAAAGTCCGGGAAAATAGAAACTACATTTCACGATCCGGACACTGATGATATGATTGGACAAATTGTGAATGATGATACTCTGGAATTGACAGGCTCAACACTGGTAGGGGATATGCTCATGTTTTCTTACAAGAAAATTGCCGAGTTCGTTACTCCCCCACCTTTCACCAACTGTGCGATTGCAGCGATAACTACTTGTATGGGTCGACTAATGTTATGGGATGCCCTCAATCGATTACAGGAAAGGGCTATCTATTGTGATACCGATTCGGTTGTCATGTTATCTGAACCCGGAAAAGATAACTTGGATGATCTACGTGGAAGTTATCTTGGAAAATGGCAAAGTGAAGTTCCAGAAGGTTACCGGATAATCTCATTCGTCAGTACCGGTCCAAAAGTCTACTCATACAAACTGGAAAATGTGGAAACCGGGCAGTTCAAGGAGGTGGTCAAAGCCAGAGGAATAACGATTGACTCGGAAACATCTGAACTTGTTAACTTCAATGCTATGGCTGAACAAGTTGAAACACTCGTCAAGGAACGGGAAATTCTCCAAATCACAACTTCCCGTCCTCAGATTGTGAAAACTTTGGGAGACGTTTACACGCGGGATCAACAGAAGAATCTTCGACCTGTGATGGATAAACTACGCTATGGGACTGACTACTCTACTTTGCCTTATGGATACAAGTGATATTTATTTAATAAATGATTTTTGAAACTCTGTACTTTTTTGTTTTAACTCTTTCAAATGTAAGTATCGACAGTTGACAGGTAGTCCAGAAACATCAAAGGGGTCATGTAATGTATCTGGCGGTAGTCCAGAAACATCAAAGAGGGTTGATGGAATGTATCTGGGGACAGTCCAGAGTCTGTCATACTGTACTTGATAGACTCCACCCATATGCTTTAACAACTTATACTCTCTTCTTCTTTCCTTATCTCTCACTCTGTCTCTCACTCTGTCTCTCCAGCTCTCTATTTCCACAAGGTCTTTAAAAGGAGCACTCAAAAAACTTATACTCATATTCTCTCCAGTGCTACCTTCCACCCTTCTATTCACCATAAACTTACTCAGTTATTCTGCTTTCCAGCCTTTAAAAAGCCTTCAAAAAGTTCACGTTTATTTTACTTCATTTATCTAAACTATTTAAATATTTTCATATTTCGCTAAGCTTTCTAATCTTACATTTTTGTACATAACAACTCTATTTTCGTTATTTTTGTTAGTAGTTCCTTAATTAGGGTGTCTTAGAAGAGGTCAGGTCAGCTTCGCCCCTAATCATGTTTAACTCACCTGCGTGTTTGTAGTCATTCCACCTTCGTTCGTTCCTCGTGTTCCCTCCTTCCTTTTCCTTTCCTGATTCTTTTCTGGGGTGGCTCTTTTCTTTGCAGGCTCTTTCTTCTTTTCGTAGTCCTCTTTCTGCTCGAACTTACTGCTATGAGCGAGATATACTCCCTGTAACTCTGTATTGAAAACATTCACGTACCTTCTCCTTACCTGTTCTGGTTTAGATGCTTCCCGTTGCTTCTGTGAAGGTTAAGGTCGAGTCGCCTCCGGGCTCGCCTCTTCGTTCTCTCTCTCCACCTGCATCTCCTGATCCGTCGCCACCTGCTTCTCCGGTTCCTGCTTCTCCGGTTTCATCAACTTCTCCTTCGCCGGTTCCTGCCTCTCCTTCCCTGTCCGTCTCTGTCCGGTCGTCGTCAGAGAGATTTGATTCTCCAGTCCAGTCTGAAGACGACTTTGACAACGTCGTCGCCGTGGACTTTGAGCCTATTCGGGCTCTGAGGAGGTTCCCGTTACCGCCTCCACCGGTACGTTTTAAATTCGTCATGTTGTTTTTTGGTATCATTTAAGTGTCATTCGGTAAATTCCGTTTTCAGGTAAACTTTTAGTTGTTATTGTTTTCGGAAGTGTCGTTTATTGTAATTGTTGTTTTCAGGTTTTTCCTAGATTGGGATCCTTGATCAGCCGCCCGTCTGAAGTTTTCTATGTTGGCGAGGTATGTTGTTCTGTATGTATTCCTTTGTCTTATATTTGTTTCTTCCTGCTGTTTTTATCCGTTTCCTGATTTTTCTGTGTTCTTCATTATTTATCGGTTTTGCTTTCGTTTCGGACTTAGATAATTCAAACTCTAGTTTTTTCTCTCTTCGTTCGATTCAAGTTACATTTAGTTGTTGTTGTTTTCTTTTCCTTTTTTTTCATTGCCCTTTATTTATTATTTTTGTAATTCTTTCTTTTCTTTTCAGGTCAAAGACTGCTTGGTGGGCTCTTTGATGATGGGCGAAGTTGCGTGGCTTCACATCTCCCTCGAGTTTCGGGAAAGCCGAGTTTTATTTTGAGTTGAAAGGAGATCCATGTGTTTATACAGGTAAATTTAGTTACCCGGTTGTTTTGTTATTTCCAAACTTTGGTTACGTCTGGGGTAGAGGCGAAACGTACCACTTTCTATACTCTTTCTCTTTCCGTTTTTCTAGTTTATATTACTTCTTTGAGCTTTACCTTTATTTATAGTGGAAAGTATGCATTTTTCGCTCTCCTGTATCAGTTTTGTGTAATTTCCTTCATCTATTGATATGTAGTCAACTTTTTTTTTAAATAACGATTCACAGCTATGATGTCAATCTATGATATTTTGCAATATTTAAAAATTTAGACTTCTATTATAGTAAAAATAGTTATTACTCATTCGTATAATACGTTTCAACTCACTTCTTGTGTTTCAGCCCTCCTCGAGCCAGTAGAAATTCATAATAACTCTATCACGAGTATGGATTTCCTGTTACGAGACGATCTTCGCCTGGAGAACGTGTCCATTCTTGCCCCGCGTGATACGAGGCAACTTCCTGAAAACCTGCTTCCGTTCCTCTGTAGGAACTTCTGCAAGAAGTTGGTTCTGTGCGGTTTTGACTGTCGAACTTCTTTCCTGTTCGGAACTCTATCATCAGTGTTGCAACACTGCAAGACAATGCAGATTTCCTTCTATGCTGCTTCTCGTTACACTTTCCCTAGAAGCGTACCAATGCGCTGCTCCGTCTTTCCCAGGAGAATAGTTCTCTCGTAACTAGTATTTAAATCTCACTAGTATTAGGATTGTTAACTGAATAGTTACTTTTCTGCTGTGCCTTTGTAACTACTTCTTTTGACTTTCATTAACACTATTTGTGTACTTACTAGTGTCAGACTTTCACTGTTATTTGAGTAGTTACCTTTCTACTGTGTCTTTACAACTTCTCTCTTGACCTTTGTAAACATTACCTGTATACTTATGATTATGATCACAATCTTGTATTCACATAACTGTAATATTTATATATAATTATCGCTTCTAATTATCATCTAGCTTGTACTACCATGGTTACAACATATTGTACAAGTGTATATATAAATATTATTGATGGTTTTTAAAAAAAATCGGAGAATATTTGCTATGTCACTAATATGCTTAAAAATGAGTTAAACCAAAATTTGATTTCAACACCTAGTGTGGTATAATTTTCTATAAGGAAAAGTTTTTTTAGTGGAAAAAGTTTAGATTTTACCAAATAGAGAAAATAACAAGAGAAAGTACAATGGAATATGTGAGTATTTTATAGTAACCATAATACAAAACGTGAATGAGTGAAACGATGTGAAACAAATTGGAAACTTGGATGTACACATAAGTAGCAAGTGTTAGGAAGCTGAATTGGGGTTGAAAAGGTTTTTCTTGCGAAAATGATTCAAAAACTAGATAACTTAGGAAAATAGATGGAAAAATGTGTACAGAGAAAAAACGAGATATCGAAAATAAATAACTTAGGAGTCCTGGAAAAGAGCTCTCCTAACCCTTGGTGTTGGAATGACATCGATCCACTGTTTCTGAGCAGACTCTGTAACATAAAAAACTGTCTATACCAAAAACAGCGTTTTCTAAATTCTCGAAACATTTGGGTGGTCTATTACGAAAAGATATTTTCGTTTGAAAGAGCTTCTCGAATATTGAATGGATTACTGTAGCGTGAATGGTGAAATTGAGTATGTCGTGAGTACAAAATAAATTTATTGAGCTAAAACTTTCGAAAAAATCACCTGTCAGACTTATATCCGCCCCACAGTAGGAGCATCGCGCACCATACGCCGAGTTGAGGAGCTTTGGGATGCAATAAATGCAAAATGATCCCTCACAGTCCTCATTTACCGGACACTTCCGTCGGTCCTGGTCGAAACGATTTACGCCGCACATCTGAAAGATATGTTGAAAAATAGTGAATTGTGAGAATTTTTCTGAGATAAAAGTGAACTTTTTCGGGGGTTTTGCCGGTTGGAGTTTGTAGTTTGAGCTACACTTATTTCGAGCTATTTTCAATTTCTTTATTTATCACCTTAATGAGATCAATCGTTGTTTACAGATTTAGATAGGACCTTTACGTTTTAAACTCACTTCACATGCAACGTCCCCAGCCTTCGGGTGGGGAGTCGGGTGCATTCTTCTACGCTTTTGGTCGGGTGTTGGAGTTTCCGGGGAATCCAGTAGTTGGGGCCAGCGGGGTATATTTCCTTCTTGTACACTGAAGTACCTTGAAGTTCTAACGGCGGGAGGCGAAGTCGGTGCCATGACTACACGCATGCAACTCTGGGATTGACATGCGTGCAAGTCGCGAAGGACTGGGGAAGGAGCGCATGAAATCAGGGTGTCGTGAGCGTCCCAAACTCGACGGACTGGGCAGTGGAGACTGTGAAAAAACATGAATAATTTTGGTTTAAAGAAAACATATATCTAAATTCTATGGTTTACTCAAAATGTTTCAATGAGAGAGCACAATTAACTAGCATCCGATTTTCATGCTTTTCCGATGATCTCACATCAATATTGAATGAAAAAGGATTTGAGATATGGCGAATTTGTCGTGTATTTCCGGTGTTTCCATCTTAATTCACCTTTATTCGATTTGGTTCTGTTGGAACTGGAGCTATTCTTGAGATTTTCACTTTTTGTTGGAATCGAAGTTTCAAAAATTGAAGTTGCTGTTATAATTTATTTAAGATGTATCTACAACAGCATTGAAGAGTAGTATTATTTGAAGTCTCGAGCATTGTAGTCGATATTACAATTCATTTATGAATTGATAAAACAGCATTGACAATTATTAGTGTTAGCATGAAAGTCTGAACGACAATAGGTATATCGGACAATTGTTAGTGTATAAAATATGTGACATGTGAGTAATTTATATACTTTAGAGGTTTACAACTATCGGACGACTCTCCAAATGTTGGGTGATAGAGCGAAAAGTGGTGAAAATAGCTACTTTTGGAAAATGAAAATGGAGGTCGTCCAGGGTTGTATGCGTCTGTTTTTTTAAACTACAGGATCGGGCCCATATTGGGTCAGAACCTGAAAACACCCAGGGTCCACGCGGTGTAGCGGTATTTTATAGATAATAGTTTTAAATATAGCCTGGACCCAACCTCAAATAGTATAACACAAAAGGCAGGGGATGTAACCCTGGACTGCCCTGCCCTGAGAAAAACAGAGCACTAGTTAAGTATAGTAGTTCATATAGGCAAGTTAAATTAAACATAATACAACACATTATTAAATATACCTGACATTTATAATAGGATCCAACCAAGAGAGATCCCAAAGAAATCTTTAATTGATGTGTGTACCACCTGGGAGCGCTACCTCTCCAGATACTCCGATGTCAAACTCTTCTCCGGGCCATCGATGAGGACCACGGAAGAGTTAACACATTTTAGGATAAACCGTACAATGGCTATGGGTAGCGAGCAACCTGAATAGTCACTTTCTACCAGCAGAAGCAGAGCCGAATACGAATCGATGAATATATTGGAAATTTGAAAGTGGTCGTAGTCGGATCCACTTCTGTATGGAATATTTTCCATGTCCTTCTAATGCCAAGATGTTTCCATTCAGAGTGGGAGTGTGCCTTTTTTCTGCGAGAAATGGTATAACGAACTCAATGTCGTTTTCAGCAATAAATTTGAGTAATCTGTTTTTCTCTTTCCTCAAGGAGATGACGATCCTCTTCAGATTGAGTGTGGCGATTCGCTTCAGTGCCATTTCTGGGTTCCTTGCATTCTCATTTTTGATCAGCTGGATTCTCTCTTGCTGGTTCATGTAAAGCGTTGTTAGAACAAGCAATAGTGTTAATGGAGCGTACTACCTGATTGTCTTACATATGGAAAGTTGATTAATTATTGTTACACTATTGGAAATTGATTATGAAGATTTCTTATCAATTCAGTTCATTGAACTTTTTGATTTGGTTCGGATGAACAGTTTTATGATGACCGTTTTCGTCTTCGATCACCAAACTAGGATAGTCTAGGGCTATCACAGAGGAAGGTTTCTCGTAAATAGGGTTAATTTCAGTGCGGCGATTTTATCCTACCACCTTTTCTCCAATTTTAAATTGAGTAAATTTGGTACGGTTCCTAGTGTCATACTGTTTTTTTTTCTGAGTGATCTGAGGTTGATTTATAGTTTGGTTAGTAAACTACCATGCTTTGCTCAGGTTACTGAATAAGTAGTAAACGTAATCATTTCCATCATAAAAGGCCATTTTCGGTGCAGGTATTGCAGTGAAAAAGGGTGAATTTGGTAGGAGATCGTGCATTGAATAGCATACAAACATCTTTGTGGTTGCGTTTTCAGCTGAATTACACGCATGTACCGAAAGTTGAATGTTTTCATCTCGATTTTCTCTACCTTTTTTCTAGTTTTCTGCTCTCCGTAGATTCATGCTCGGAAGTGTGGGCTGTCTATGAGCCTCATGTTTCGATAGTTGGGCTATGATGACCCGAGTAGCGGCGTGTTTTCGGTCGATAGCAGTACAATTATGGACATCTGCAAATAACTGGGTAAATTGAACTGCAAAGTTTGGTGACACAACGAACAGTAACTGGATTAGTGTGAATCTTGATTGAAATGTGTCACAGAAACGGGAGTTGAGATTTGTTACACTGTCAGATTGAAATGGACTAATTCAAAATTGAAGTAACACTAATCTTGAAGTGCGGGGGGGATCTAGTTATGACCGTTTTTGCCTTCATGGTTGAATTGAAACAGGTACCTGTGACTGAACCATAGTCTTTCACGGAGGTGGGGCTCGACCAAGTGGTTTGCCGCGCCGGCTCACTCCAATCAAACGATCTCGGTTCTTGGTTCGTCACTGTCCTGTCTGTTTCAATATCGATTTCCTTGATCTGGTTGGAAGCGAGCAGTTTTTTTTCCGCTCTCTGTAGACATGCTGGATCGGTACATATTGCCCTTGTCGAATCTGGATGCATAGTTCTCGAACATTGGCAAACTTGTCGTGGAGTTCATCTGTCGTGTTGTGTCTTCATCTAAATTATTCAAGAATGTTCCAAATCAACAATTATTAGTGTTAATATGTAAGGGTGAATGACAATAGGTATATCTCACAATTGTTAATGTATGAAATATTAGACATGTGAGTGATATGCATCAGAGGTTTACAATTGTGGGACGACTCCAAACTTTTGGTGGTAGAACGAAAAATGGTGACTCGTGTTTTGATTCTCGAGTGAAAATTACCAGGTTATTTTGATTTATTTTTGACTGATTGTGGAACCTCAAAAAAATATGGATTATCTTGGTCAAAATAACCTGTGAATTTTTTTTCGACGTGGTTATTCACTTCTCCGTTTACCAGTTGTGACGGACTGGAATGTATCCGAGACTGTGGAACTGGTTGTAATCGAGTTCTCTTCCCACGGTTTGACATTTATTCAGGGAAATGTCGTAATGTAAGGGGTTTGAACTCGACCGAACCAAATATTCTAGCGACCCGGTATAGTGTAGACCCTAGATACGAATTGTTTCTGTAGCAATGTATTCTTTCACATTGTGTGTGATGTTCCCAGGAAGCGAATGACCCACGTAATTGCCGTAAATGAAGAGGGTGCATGTGCGGAAAGACCTTTCGAATATGTTTGAAAGGTTGTATTGGTCTTCCGCCGCTCCCTCTATGTATGGAATTACTTGTAGACCCCTTCTTCCTTGGTTCATAATTTGTCCATTTGCTGTTGTGAAATGGTTGTTATCTACCATGATCGGGATTCGAATAGAGTCGCCTTTTAATGAGAATATCATATGAACGTGGTCTTCTTTCTTGACTGCAATTGTTATCTGGTATCATTTTGTTTGGCTCAGTTGCGATAAGATAGAGCTTGTGGGCACAATCTTTCCGTCTCTTTTTTCTTCTTCTCGAGCAGTTCTCTTATCTTGGCAAGTGATGTCGTCATCTGGCAGCGTAGCAATCCCCCCAATCCCAATCTGATTTGGGGATGCGAAAGAGTAGAAATGCCGATGCCCAAACCTTTGTGGCGGGAGAGAATGATTCGGCGAACGGCTTAGGTTTCGTTGATGACTTTGGTGAATTACTAGCAGAAGTAGTGGGAGGTGTTTTCCTGGAAAATTTGTTTTTGATTCTTGCTATGCGCGTTAAAGGAGTTTGAATTTGAGTAGGATTAATAGAATTTGAAGTGCTAGGTTGTAGCGTGGTATCGAAACTTGTCTCTTCTTCGAAGGACTTTTCTAATCCGGTGTTAGGTGTAAAATAGTCCGATTCAAACCCGACGTTTGTCTCGCCTTTTACCTGGTTAGTTGGTGTTTCAAGTAAGTCTACAGGAGACGCGTGTTCAAGTGAAGAGCTTCTAGATGAAATACTACTAGCGCGGCTTCTGAGTACCCTATCGGACCCATAAACTGTCTGTATCCTGGTTTTGTAATTCGGGTCAGTCACTGGACTTTTCCCCGAACTTGTTTTTGTAGTCTTTTTGTGAGAGCTAGCGACCATGCACTAGTGCTCTGTTTTTTTTTTGAGGAAAGGGAATAATAAGATACGTTGATCTTTTTACGTGAAAGGTGAAAGTTAATCGTACCACAATGGTCACGAGAATCGGCTTCGATTGAGAACGGAAAGCCTGGCAGCGGTTTCGACTGCGGGACCCAGTTGAGGCGAAGGGTGCACTAAACAGAGAAGTTTAATTTATATATTGCAATACTCTGAGAGGATATAAAAGTGGCTGTATAACGATCGTCACAGTTAACTAAGAAGATGTTGTAGTTGTGTGAAGAATTAGTTCTATGAGAGTATAATTGCATAGATAGATGCCTATAAAAAGTTGTCATAGTAAAAGGTATACAAGTGTTATGTCAGTGAAGGATATACTATTAGAAGTAAGGGGAAAGGGAAATAAAAGTTGCTGGGCACCGTACTGTGTGACGATGAGTCGTTATGACTGAGGTACTCGGGGGTGGAGTCAAAGGCGGTAAACTAGGTTACGTCTATGATGGATCGTCACCCCGAGTGTTATAAGTGGGTTAATTATTATTTACGGCATGAGATAAATAGATGGGGGATGAGATACCTCGTGTTGAGGTTATCTTATATATACGATCTAGGCCGCGTGGTATACGGTAGATCATATGTTACTGTGGGAAAACAGAAAGGTAAGAAATGCCTAAGTTGTAATGCTATCAAAAAGAGAGAACATAAGTGTTACAATGAGAATGGTTGGAGTTGTTGTATTCGTTTTCATTTTTGTTCGTTTGTTTTCAGTTTGAGAAAGTCCGGGATCGTTCCGTTTCAAACCAATCTATGTGGTTGGAATTGTATGCGTCGGAGTAGTCAAACGGAATGTTTCTCAAGTGAAAAGGTTTTGTTTTTTTGAAAGTTGGATTGTGTTAGTATGTGTTGAATAATTCACAATAAAATAATGTGTGCCCACGATGTTTTGTTCACACGGAAAAGAAAATGTATATAATATTTTGAAAATATGTTTGGAACCCCCGAATATTGTGAAAACTCATTGAAAACGAGATAAAAAAATAGGAGTTTTTGGCTGGGGCTCCCACTAATTGTAATATCCTCGAGAACTAGCGCTCTTGCCTCTTTTGGAAGTCTGTATTGTAACTGTGTAACATATACTGTAACTGTGTAACAAATGCAATACTACGGGTGCGGAACCGCGACTCCCAAGATCCGTCGAAAGAAAATAAAATGCTGAAAATGAATAAGAAAACGTGGTAGTATTTGTCCACAAAGAATGTAGGATGACTTGTGCACAGTCAGAGACTACTCAGGCTATAACGGTTCCGCTGGAATATATTGGCAGACGATTCAAACTACTTGACGGATATAATAGAAACTTCTGAAACTGAAACTTTTGGAAATGAATGATCGTCACATGTTTTGCGTTACACACCGGAAAAAATACAGTGAAACTATTCCGTATTTACTCACCAATTAAACATTCCGAGAGTGTGTATTTGAATGTTTCATGTGAAAACCGGACGTCAATCATTGCACTTTTCGGAAAATGTTGTGACCAACTTTTGCTCGGGCACGCATCTGTGAAGTGCAAACGGAGCATGGTTCTTTTCGAGACCGCTACCTGAAATCACAAACAAAATTACCGAAGGAAGACTACAATACAAAACTCAAAACCATTCTCTGTCAAGTACGATTATCTCAAAAACCGGTTGATGAATTATGTTCTCGAATGAATGTTAATTTAAAGATGTGGTAGTGGACTCGTCAATGAGTTTTAATATAAACTCATGAAACAAGTTGTCTTGTTTCCAATTGATGGAACTTTAAAATTGAGTAAACTATGGTTAACGTACGTTTGCGATTCGTAGTGCACAACTTACCTCAGGGATGAAATTTGTTTATCTGAACGGATTTTCGGTTGGAATGTATGTCCAACAGCTAGTCTTCTATTATGGAACATGTCTGAAACATTCAGGTATCATTATGTTCGAGCCACCTTTCTTAGTGTTTTGATTGACGGAGAGTATACCGGTGCATACAAGAACTGAACAGTGAACTTTGAACGATATATGCTAACCTGAGCTTCATGCCGCGAGTTGTAGATCCGTTAAATCTTACACCCTGGAATGGAAAATGATTCAAATGTCGAAAAATAAGTAAGAAACTCTAATTTATTTTTCCTTTGATAGTTCCATTCCTCCAAGTACCAGTTGTTGGATTTTCTTCCAGAAATGGTAGTGCAGTGAGTTTCTTTATGTATATGTAAAACAAGTGGTCATTTTTAAAATGAATGAACTTTCAAAACGGGTGAAATATTCACAGTACGTTTCAAATTCGTAGTTCAAATTCGCAGCTTACCTCTGGAATGAAATTTGTGTCTCTGAACCCATTTTCGGTCGGAATGTATGTCCAACCACCAGTCTTCGATTATGAAAGACATCTGAAAGGCTCGAGTATCATCATTTTGAATGTACGCCTCAATCTATATACCACATCATTTCTTTTTAGACTCCTACAGTACCCAATAGAATTGTCCAATGGAAGTTTTGTGCGTTTGAATTGGGCAAAAATCACTCAGAAACGAATGTAAACTCGTAAACTTTTCTATAGACGATTTCGTATTTTATAATCACTGAAAAGTACGTATTTATACTGTAAGAGTCTTAGGAGCAAAAGATTATACGAAGAGATGTAGTTGGGGGTGATCTAATTCCGTTAACTCTAATAGATCTAACAATTGAACTAAGGAAAAAGACAAAAACAGCGCAAGAAAAAGTGATACGTTCTGCCCCAATCCCAACTTCTTTGAATCACCATACCATGAGAGAGAGAGAGAAAAAAGAGAGAGAGAAAGAGAGAAGGAAAGAGAAGATACGAGAGAGAAGAGAGCACAGACATGATGCCCTGATGCTTCGCTCTGAGGTAGGGGAAGGAAAGAAAGAGTAAGACAAAAAGCAAAGTGCTTTGGACAACTAAGAAAGGTAAGACGGAGAGTATAAAAAATAATAACACTGAATAACAGAGGAAACTATAATGAGTGGATTCTGTGAATCTAAGCAAATGACCATATAAGTTCCGCTCTTACTATGCTATAGTTCCGGTGATTCCTACTGAGACTTGGCAGCTTGTCAATCAGTATTCAAGAATCAAGACTGTTTTTCACCACTTTGAAGTTTTTCAAAAAACTGCAAATCCCTGTTAGCGGTTGTTCAGTTCCAAAAGAACATTTATATAAAAAATGTCTTCAGAATACTTATCTCTGCTCTACGAAAAAGTCATCCAAAAAACTTGGCACGATGCCAATGAGTCTCAGTGGGGATGAAATAAACTATACCATAGGTAACGAGTTAACGATACAAACCTGCGACCCTGAGATTGGTAAGCGTAACGTTACTTGAGTTTATCGAAGATGGTTCCTATTATCAAACTAAATATGTACTAATCCTGGTGAAACGGATAGTAGAAGAGAAACCTTAACTTAAGGGAACGAAACGACGTATGATGAGTAGATCCTGCGAGTAACTGCATTTGCTAACAACCAAATAGGCTCCGCCCATTCTAATGATACCATCGGTAACGAAGTAACGATACAAATCTTGCGACCCTATTATTATATAGTTATAAAGCGGTGATTTATTTGAGGTATAACTATGGGTCATGAGATACCTTGGTAATGCCATTGGCTGACGGGCAGTTGACATACGACTGTGTCCAAAAACTTTATGGTTATTAAAGAATTAGAGTAATTAAACAAAGAAACCACTTAGTAAAAGGTGCTCTCATTCATTAGCAACTCTCAATTTTTCATGTCGCTTGGTATAGTGACTCTCAGTTGTACTGGATCAAACTACAAACAGGGCGGGTAAAGTATAGTTCGTTTCATTCCCACTGAGACTCCTTGGCATTGGGCCAAGATTTTCGGGTGACTATTTATCAGAGCAAACATGAGTATTCCAAAAGAAATTTGTCGACGTGTTCTTGTAAAACTGAACAACCGCTGACAGAAAATTAAAGTTTTGTGAACAACTCCAAAGTGGTGAAAAATAGCCCGGAACATTCATTGGCACGCTGCCAAAGTCTCAGTGGGAATGACCGGAACTATAACCCTCATGGTACGTAAATTGCTTTCAAAAGAGCAGACCCAACAAAATGAATGTTGGAACAATCTGAATCATTTTACTTTCTATGTAATTCCCTTATAGATCTATTTTTATTTACAACTGACAGTAAATCGAACACTATTTCCACCCGCCTATGAACAGAACTCGGGGTATATGTTATTTCTCCATGACAATGAATTTAACCAACAAAACATAGATCAATATGGTTGTAAATGAACTACTTTAAGTAAAGTAAACAAGTACGTAGTTTATTGATCCTTACTCACACTAATTACCTGAAAATGTTTCAGACAGAAAACCCAGTTTCTCTATTCTGCTGTGTATGTATAGGTCGATTAGGGAGAACATTGTGATATGTAGCTGTGTTAAGTGCAACTCCGAAATTTTCGTAGTTTTTATCAGTGCAATGTTCCTATGAAGTAACACCAAAACTATATTTCTAAAAACCATTAAAAATTCTTCGCTATTCTTTCTAATAGCCCAACGATTTCACTCGAAACTGTTTAATCTGTAATCCTGTTCTCAAAAAAAATTCCTTAAAAGTAGATCCACTCACTCTTTCACTTTGGTTGAGCGCATATTTTGTAAACTCTGTTTGTAAACAAAAAGGTGTAAAAATTAGAAATACATCTTTAATCACATCGGACAATGAATTTCGAAGACTGGGCGAATGAATGTATAGTGTGGAAGTACATACCGTATAGCACAAAACTGTAAAATAGGCGGGAACCGAGACTCGAACAATTATCAAATATATGTAATACAATATATATATAGCCCGTGCCCTGATGACATCCCGAACACAGCGGAAAAAAGGAACATCCATAAATCTACAGTACTTTTCGGGATATCATTCGGGCACGAGCTATACTTACACAGCTCATACAGCTCTGTACATGAAAACATTCGATACGTCTACTATACATGAACATACAAGTAACTACAAAGAAAATCAATAAATCAATGGAAGAGAGCAAACTACAAAATGTGCCAAACACAGGAAAATCAACGGCAGCACTCAAGAGGAACGGACAATGAATGAGCGGGTACCCACCCAAATACACACATAGTGGAACATGTCAAATCATAGTAGATCAAGATATACAGTAGTATTAAGAAAATCGATAACCACTAAACACCAGGTTTCATGATCTAGGCCTTAAAGGAGACGCCATGACAAATAGATATCCATTTTCTTACGTGTTTTTTGACGTGTAACATGACGTCCACCTACCGACTTCGAAACAAAATATCAACTCTATCGTAATGGAATCTAATCAATAATCAATAACTCAGAAACGTGAACAACGTCAAATACCCATACATAATTGGACTGGATTTAGAGAATAATAACCAAATAACTACTAGCACCAGGCAAGTGCTCGGAAATGGACTAGGGAGGCTGCGCTCACACTATTTCTACAGTTTTTAGATGTTCTTGTAGTTTGTAGTCATGATCACTTGTGATTGCTGATCAAACTACAAATTGAACTTGCGTAACATTGAATCAAGCCTCAAATCAATCAATACGCATGATTTCCACACAACATGAACTACACCTGGGTGCAGTGTGAAAAGTATGCGCGCAACCTCAACGAGAGCTTAGGACCAACACCAAACTTTGAATAACACGATTGGGGGGGGGGGGGGGGTGAATGATACAAATTAAGCCGGAAGCTACACAATGAGCGGCAAAAAGAATACTAAATAAACATGTTAGACGAAAAATACAGAATCACTTCTAGAAAGACGACGAATAAACGTGGAAACTACGTGAACAAACGAAAGCAGAAGGAACGTGAAACACCCATCGATTAGGCCAAAACTCATTAGAAAAGTAGGTCACTATGATAAGCTCAAAAGTCACAAGACCGAAGCTCACTGAAAAATTAGGCCACGCCTCCTTAGGGCTGGGGCGGTTGTGGGGCGGCGGCCGCGTCGCCGCTGGGGCAGCAGCCGCTCGTGGTCGCCCTATCAAAGTTGTTGACAATGTCGGTGACCAGTTGAGGGTGTTGTTTGAGTATCTCCTCCCAGCCTGGGGTGTTTGTGATCAGCTTCGGGCGTTGCAGAATCAACTGAAAAGTAAGAGAGTTGCAGTTGACCTAGGTATGCTGTGTGTGTGTTGTTTGATTCTTTTGCTTTCAAGTCATGTCAAATAAACCTGGTTTCGATTCATTTTGGAATGATCTTCTTTTTGAGGGTCAATCAGAGCTATGGTGGGTGGACGAGAAAATGGAAACCAGAAAAGACATAAATGTGGGAAAATTTCGGCGGAAATTGGGAGACTACGTTGTATACCGGGTGAACTCTATATCTAACCCGCTTTTCAGGTAACCTTAAAACCGTAAAGTTACCTAAGGTAACATAAGGTAAGGTAAGGTAAGGTAAGGTAAGGTAAGGTAACCTAAAAACCGGGTTAGTTGTAGAATTGGCCTGTATACCGAGATCACAAATGCAGGGAAGCTCTGTTTGTGGTTGTAGTTTGCTTTCGATTGGATTCAGTTTTGCTGTGTAGGCTGCTAATATCAAAGATCAAAGTACAAACTACATACCTGAACCGCGCGATTTCGCAGCCGCGGCGCCCCGTAAATGTCGCCGATGACCAAGAGTTGACAGGCGCTGTCGATCGTCAGATTCTCCACCAGGTACTTCTCGCAGTGGTTCTGCAAATAATCAATAGTTGTATGTTCACGAGTTCGCCGCATACAATACTAGAATCCTACTAATCTAAAAATAGCAATCATACGCCAGTAAGGTCTGACTAAGCGACAGAAGGTAGTCCGTTTTCAGAGTGGACACGGTGAAATTTATGATTTCTCCATGAAAAGTAGACCGATTTCCTTATTCTCGGCGTAAATGTAGTCCGTTCTACGAATTTTTCTGACTATTCGGACAATTTTACTGGTGTATGGAAATACTAGAAGCCTACTAATCTCAGAATAGCAATCCTATCGAGTCACGTCGAGCTGTAAAACTTGCATCAAAAGCAGTCAATATATCCTAGTTTCGACAGAAAAGGAGTCTTAAATTGTATGGCTATTCAGCCAATGTTGCCAACCAATACGACGTGTGAATTAAACGAACACGCGTGAGCACGTGACATACCTTGAGTTCGTCCAATCGATACTTGTCGGCGGCTACCAGTAGGTCACTGGCGATCTCGGCGATGTCCCGTTGACACCGACCGCAGTAGATGTAGTAGACCATCTCGTGTACCACATCGTAGTCCAGGTCACAAATCTCGAGGATGCCCTGGAAACACCAACAAATTGGTTATTGTTTGCTTACAACTTTGTTTATATTTGTCAGCAACACTTTGCTTTGCTTATATTGTTTATCTAGTCCTTTTTTGAGTGGGAGAAGCTCGACTGGTTTGAGCCATCAGTTGTTTATTTTGTCTATTTTGATTATGTTCACTGATAATTTATTAGCGTATGACATTGGAAAAGAAAAGAAATCAAGAAATTGCCATTCGTTGCTGAATAATCTACTAAAGGCTCAGTGGCCGTATTCTGTAAGCTCAAGTAGCCATGTAAGTTACATGAGCGAATATTCAAAGAAAAATTATTAACTTGTGATTTCCTCGGTTTGACAGATTTTTAGTCTGTTTTGAAGTAGCAAAGTGCATCATCAAAAAGAGCAAAACACAGAGAAAACTATTAAAAACTAAGGCAAATATTAACTATTAAAAATTCGCTCAAGTAACTTACATGGCTACTTGAGCTTACAAAATACGGCCACGGAAGTGAATTACAACAAGAGAAAAGGCAACTTACCGATTTGGTTTCATTCGTATCCTCATGCATCAACATCGCACCAAATACGGGGGATCTGGAAAACGGATGGTAAATAATAAAATAATCCTCTTTTCCCAACTTATCAGGTAAATTCGAATCGAAAAGTGTCCCTCTGAGCATATTTCACTTAAAGAAAGACGATAATGTGGTCTTATCGCAACGCTCCCGTCCTTTAAACTGCTATACAATTGTCAATTGCAGTTTAAAGGACCGATGCGTCGGAATTGGTCCACATAATCGTTCTACTTTTAATACTTAAATATATTAATATTAATACAAAAATGTACCAACCTGGCCGCCAAAATAGCCCTATGTGTCCTTATTTCCCTTCCCCCAACCCTTATTGTGAAATCGGTCACTTTGCTTACAATATTATATCAAACATTTCGATTACCTCTCCAAAAACATTCATCCTTGGATGAAAACCAGCCCTCTGAACATGGTTTGACCCTATTTAAATATATTAATATTTACATATAATACACCAACCTGGCCGCCAGAATAGCCCTATGTGTCCTGATTTCCCTGCCGCCAACGCGTATTGTGAAGTCAGTGAGAAGGTCGTCTCTGAACAGTCGTTGATAGTCCTCCACCAGCTGTTGCTCACAGTTGGACGTCGCCTGGAATAAGATTCACAATTAATTTGTCAAACTTGACCGATTTTCCTAATTTTGATCATAATTAGAGGAGGTACACTGAAAATACAGCAAATTATTTATTTGGCTAATGTTTGGTTTGGAACACCTCTGTTAACCGTGCAGAGGAAACTACAACCCAGGAACTCAGATATTACTACTATGATCCACCTAGCACCCGACCTGAAGTTTGGAGTTAAAACACATTTTACCTTCATAACAACACTTTCTCTAATAAAAAAAACACTGAAAAACCGAGTTATAACAATAATAAGCTTCTAACCAGCGTCGGCTCCGAGGTAGTCGTAATCGTCTCGACGGCCACGTCAATTTCCACGTTGACAATGATGAGGTCACGTGGAAGAATCTGGGGGAAAAGGACGTCTCTTTTGATGTAGGACACGTAGTCGGAATGAGACGGGTTCGGGTGGATACGCATCTGGAATGACGTCATATTAATATAATAATGATATTATTATTATCATTATTATTAATATTAGAGGGATTCAGGTAGATAGGCATCTGAAATAGAGGAAGAATGATTAAGGATAGGTCACGTGACGATGACGTGATATGGAATTGTTCACGTGCGAACAGAATCAGCTCTGGAAGTTCGCGTGAAACGCTGTAACGTTGTTCACGTGACACACAGTCATTCACGTGCCAATTTGTTGACACAATTACCATCTACGAGAGCCCAAAGTAGTGAAGTAGCTTATTCATTCATTGAAGTAGCTTACGATACTGAAAAATTAGGGCAAGTAAACAACTGTACTAATCAAAGGAAAATTTTTCTCCAATAGAAGCAGGGCGAAGAAGATATTTTCCAATTTTTCTAAGTTGATCGAACAAACCTCAATTTCCTTCAGCTCCGCAGTTCGCAACATGAAACGTGATTTGAATCCGATTTTCGACGATTTTGAGGTGTTGTTGTTTACCTGAAATTGTATATACTTTCCAACCATGTCTTTATCTTTAAAGAAGGACGATTATGTGGACCAATCGCAACACTTCAGTCCTTTAAACTGCAATACTAAGTTCATTTTCTTTGATCAATTGTATCCAAGTAATTCTGTGTTTAGTTTTTTCTTTCTCGTTTAGCGCACCTCGTAGTGCATCAAATAAATAAAAAAATACATTTTTCAATTGCAGAAAGACCAAGCGTTGGGGTTGGTCCACATACTCGTCCTTCTTTAACCAATTCTGCTTCATATACTAACCTCTTCAACGTCAGCTGGTTTGGGCTCGTTTTGTTAACTACTTTGAAAAACATGTGTTGGCAAACTGTTGGAAAATGGCTATTTTCAACCGATCGACCAAAATAGTACTCAAACGTGCGTTTCCAACGGAAATTACTAATTAACCAAGTGAAATGAGATTCCAGCATTGACTAAAACAAGTACAATCGCAAGCATTGGGAAACTCAAAACTCGGGTCAAATAAAATCGATAAATCAATACCAATCAATAACTGACCACTCGATTGAGACAGAGAAAGACAAAATCCTTGTTGTTCTCTCCGTTTCCCTTTGGGTAGATTTTGATGGACCACGTGAGTTGCTCGTCGCCTCGCGTCAAATATACAAAATTCTGGAAATCAAAGCCAATTCTATATGTAACCGGGTTTTTGATAACCTTTTTTTCAGGTTAGCTCACAGGTATCCGGTAGGTAACCTTAAACTGAAATCCGGTTACTGTACAAACTAATTATATTAGATGAAAGATGCGAATAAAGTTTAGTAATGTGAATGAAAGCGTGATAAAAGGTACAAAATATTAGTACTTGTTCCAAAAATACATTGAAAAGTACAGTAAGTCCAAGAGAGGAAACGTGTAAATCTTCACATTTCAAAATATCACGTACGTATCGAAAAATCACGCGAACAACCTCAAACTTGACGTATTTCAATCGAAAATGAGGCTCCTCTTGAAGATTAGTAATACCTTGCTGCGGTTAGCTTATATTCGTAAACTTGAAAAAACTTGAACGGCAAAGAAAAAACTAACCTCTAAATATTCCTGATAGCAATGCGAGAAGTTTTTCACTGTCCAACTATGATTCACTTTCTGAAATTGAGGAGAAAATAAGAAGTTGGTCACAAATCGTCAAAAATTGAATACTGAACACAATACCCCACAATTCTTCTAGTTAAAGTGTTAAAGGCTGTCAATTTGCGCAAAGTTGTTTTACAGCACCTTAGTTTGTCTTGTCCAAAACTCCCTACGGCTCTAACTGGCTATTATTATCAAAAGACTAATCAAATGTTCACAGACCAAGCTAAAAGTCCAATGTTATGGACAAAGTCTAAGCGGATTTTGACTGAATTTAGCTACTCTAAATCCTATTTTCTAATCAAATTTGGAAATTAATCACTTTAGACATTGAGGACTTCCTACTTAAGAATGAACTTTTCTCCGATAAGCCGGCTGGTCGTCAAGTTTAATGAAAATCGAGAAATCAATAATAATACTCCCAGCCCAGAAAAATCAATGAGCATAGAATACATATTGAGTCCTGGACAACATCACAACTGCTCTCGTTCAGTCACATTTCACGTGACTATTCTATTTACTTCTAGCATACTAAGCAAAAATAACCTCATCCCCAAAATCGACAAGCATCAAATACATGTTGACTTTCAAAGTTCGAGAAGATTTTCACCTAGTTTGAAACAAAATCCAGAAAATCAATAAGCATCAAATGCACTACCTCCACTTTGATCTCTGTTTGTGAGGAGTTTCCGCCGGGAATTCCGACACTTTCACTACACATGGAAACGTCCACATTGTTAGGCTCCATTATCCTATAAACACAGAAATCAATGAAAACAATCGATAATCAATCTGGACACACGCAGCGAAAATGAACCACTTCCCACTCAAACTATGAGAAATACACTAAAGATGATAAAACTCTCAATCAGTGTTCAATGATAAAATTAGGATAGTGAAAGTGAGTAGACTTTGAGAGAAATAGAAAAATAAAAACTCTCTCTAAACTCTAAAGTCCAGTCTAGATATGATAGAACCCATGAAAGTGTAAACTAGCAACTAATCTAAAAACAACTGTGTTACATTTCTAACACACTGCTAACTGCTATCTTCACATATATTCCTAGCATTAAACTATGCATATAATGTAAACAAATGTTCGGGCAAAAAAGCCCAAATGAGAGATATCACAAGGTCTAGGTGACCTGTTCAGAATTCAATCAATACAGAAGAAAACACAGAAATATACTCAAAATAATCAATATGGGAAACAACTTTGACATAGAAAAAACACCGAACACAAAGATTATATATACTCGCTGAAAATGTTGTAAGAAAATACGTGAATCACGTGAAAACGTGAAACACGTCAAAATTTCTCACAAATTTAAATGTCCACAATTGTGGCAATTTAGAGCGGATTGGAAGAATTATAAGAAAAATACGTGAGAACACGTGAAATACACGTGAATCTAAAATCAGTGTCTTTCAATCCGCTCTAATCAGGACATAATACATCATCTATCTTATCATAATCTCGGACTATATCGTATCTACTAAATGTCATCTAAAAACAATCAATAAATCAATATATATAATATATATCCATTAACCAAATCCAAATGACCAATATCCTATACCCATATGGAGCGATTCGAAACAGTCTAGCTAGAGAAAGGCGAGAGATAATGATAAACGGAGAGAGTACAGAGACAAACGAGTAACTAGCAACTACTACCACTAAAGGACACACTGGTGCGACTGGGGAATATGGGTAGGTAACCAAAATGGTGAGAGAACCGAGTCGCAAACGGAAAAGTAACCGATATATGATTTGGGGTAACCGGTAGAAGCCGTGAAGGCAGCATAAAACAAAGCAAAACGAGAGACAAACTGAGAGAAAAATGAGCAGAAACGCTGTTGAAAATTGTGCATTTCGAAATTTCCTCGAAAAATTCCGGTGTTTTGAAAGTAAATTCGTCGTATAAAACTATAAAACCCAAAAACCACCAGGAAAATACCGAAAAAACCTCAAATGCACAGTTTTACATCAAGCTAGCGGGGCAGCTGGGAATAATATATTGATTGAAAAACAGGGTATTGATTGAGAGAGAAAGCATAGATCGTAGATCAAATTTGGTAACAATATTCCAATAGAACATATGATGATGACGCGTGGGGAGAGCAAAACAATCGATAAACATCATATAGAGCGAGTCTGGGCGGCCGAAAGCGCCTATTATTGATTATTTCACGAGACGGGGGCAATATATGATGACTACACTCTTTCTCACGCGGATTACCTCACGTATCTCACGTAGAGCACGTGTAATATGTGTCTTTCAATGAACACACGTGACTTTGCGTGAAATACACGAGCTACTACTTCGTCTAAAAGAATACAAAGAAGATACGCAAAAACGCGTTGGGGTCAACAAATAAAACGTGAAATTGAAAAAAAATACAAACCTAGCGACCGTTTCTCATCAAAACCAACGTATATCCCTCAAAAAATTCAGAATATTATCGTATTATCTCTAACAATTTCACGTGGTAAACGTGAAAACACGTCCTAAACCCACGTGAAAAGTGTACCAGGTTACTGGTAGTATTTGTCATAATAGTTGCCCTGGACCGGTTGGTTAAAGGTAAGGTAGAGCTAATAGCCCCCCCCCCCCCCCCCGCCACCTAGCCAGCACCAAGCCAGTTATTGGAGCGGTGCGCCTTTTTGATCGCGTGCGCGTACGCAGCTTATCGAGACAGAAAGAGATGATAAACAAATGACAACTACCCCCTGCTGCTAACTAGGTCTAATGCTCCAACCAAGTGCAGGTAACTACGTCACGTGAAAAACGTGTAAACACGTTTTATACTCACGTGAAACGTGTTAATCCCAAAAAAATGTTGGTTTCGATAAAGAAATGGTCGTGACAACAGACTGTAAGCGCAGTTTCATGGCACCAGACTTTGAAATATAGTTTTCCATAAAAAATCGATAAATCGATAAGTTGGTAGATCACAAAACTCGGCTCACGTACGTGTACCCTGTGTCGAAAACAGAATGAACCAACCGAATATGTTGAAATGATGATGAGATGAGACTACAAACTACAAAACTATCCATTCTAATAGAAGCCAACTACACGGGGACTACAGAGGCAGTGGAGAGATGATAACAGGAGAATATCCAATTACATCGAAGGGGGACGAGAGATAACACGGAAGGCAGAGACGCAGACACGCAGAGAAGAACCTGAAAATATGCAATTGTTTAAAATACAATAAAATTAGAAATATTAGGGTATATTATTTGATAGGTCAAACACATACTGGTCAAAAAAGAGAGGTCCCGCGTGAAACGTCAAAAAAAAACCTAAATTTGCCTATTATCAGGTAACGTGTTCGAATTCTGATCTATATCTCACGTACGTGACTTCAAACACTATGGAGTTTTACTAGTTGCTTTCAAAGCCCTTTTCACTAGTATTACCCGAAAAAACGACAAAAAACAGCGAACGTTGCAAAACAAGTCGCGTTTTAACTTTGTAGCCGGCAACAGACTACGTTTTAATCCCCCCCCCCTCCCGCCAAAGCACAAAGAACGATCAGTTTGTGTCCGAATAATGGGTGTCACCCGTCTCTATTTGTACAGTTAAATCAGCACCAATTGTCTGCAAAATGAGTTAGAAAGAGACCAAAGAACAAAAAAAAGTTAGTCAACTAACGTTTTCTAAACCCCGTTTTCAAAGTTTTTCGGTCGCAAATAACGTTTCGCTCACGTAAACTGGTACAAGATACACAGTGCAACCGAGTTTTTAGATTCAAAACATTACTTCGAACTTTGCTTTGCTACCTAACCTAAAGGTATCTTTAGTCATTTGAAAAAATCGCCACTACTACATAAGAATATACTAAAATGATGCTATTCAGAATTCAAAAGTGGTGTTGTTTGAAAAGAGCGGGGGATAAATGGGGATCATAGTCTGCAAATCTCAGCTGATGTGAAATGATGCCAGCTAGCTTCTAATACTACGAAGAAAAACAAAATCAACTACAACCAAAGAGCAAACTATCAGATGTAGTCATACACCAGCAAGGTTGTCCGAATAGTCAGAAAACTTCGAAAAACGGTCGAAAAGATGAAAATCGGTCTACTTTTGATGAAAAATCCTGAATTTTCACGTGTTTACACTTGAAAACGGACTACTTTATGTCGCTTAGTCAGACCTTACTGGCGTATGGATGTAGTCATTATCAAATTTCCAAAATAATTCGTAATTCCTATGATTATGATCGAAAAAAGCGATTGGACTTTGCTGCTAGAATGAACTTGCTAAAACTCTGCACTTGTCACATATGCAGTAGAAGAATGAGAGAGAAATTAGAGAAAAAGAGAGAGAGAGAGAGAGAGAGAGAGAGAAAACAGACCGACACAACATTTTGCTAGCAAATACGATCACAGGTATGGCATATGCCGGACCATCTGGTCACCATTAGGCTATTCGGCCACAAATTATACAATTCATAGACCGACCCCAACTTTAAAATAATATAGACTATGTAATATAAAGAACACAAAATATACCATGACATACAGGTATTTTTCATCTCAACATGTCCAGAAGTAAATTTTTGCATTTATGCAGTTTCAACATTTAAAAGTTAACGAAGTAAGAATATATGTTTTTCAACTTCTAAATTCACTTTTATTCACAAAAAAACTTTTTTTTACCAATATTCAGTTCCGGGTAAAGAAAACTGTAGACTGTACACTAGAATTAGGGCGCACATCCTGTGACAGATCCTAGCAATAACACTAAATCTGGCGACATTTGAGCCAATCTTCAATTTGGCTTATTAGTCGTAAATTGTAATGAGATCAGGCGGCTTCGCGAGATCCCCGTTTTCGACGAATAGGAATGACAAGAAATGAGCCACTTTTCCACGTATTGAAAAGGAAAAAGAAAGAACAATTAGATACATTATCTGAGTTAAAATTAGTATAAAAAAAGTAAAGATGAGTGAAAAACTTGGACAAATTTGGTCTTTTGAACCCAACATTAGGAAAATTGAGGTATTTATATGAGAAAAAAAAAGATTCTTCTAAAAAGAAAAAGTCTCACCTTACCGGTGTGTGAATTTTTCAAATATAAGTTTAATATATGAAATCCTGACGTAAAACCAAAGATCAGATAATCAGACTACGCGAGATTCAGACAGTGACTCAATTTTAGGCGGTTCACACATGCAACCGGGCTGCATGCAACCAAAATGCAACCGGGTTGCATGTGTAAAGAAAATTCGGTTGCTCTCGGTTGCTTTTTCAAATGCAACCAAACACTCAATTTTTGGACATATCCGGTTTTTAATGCAATTTGTTTGCATTTGGTTGCATTTGAATAGCAACCGAAAGCAACCCGGTTGCATTTGGTAAGCAACCAAACTGTTTCTACACATGCAACCTGGTTGCATTTTGGTTGCATGCAACCCGGTTGCATGTGTTATTGGCCAGATTCAGACAGTCTCAATTTTAATGTGATCAACATAATCTGTCGCAAGAAATAAGCTCCAGATATAGTACACGCATACACCAGCAAGATTGTCCGAATAGTCAGAAAACTCCAAAAAACGGACTACTTTTTATTTGGAAAAGATGAAAATCGGTCTACTTTTGATGAAAAATCCTGAATTTTCACGTGTTTACACTTGAAAACGGACTACTTTATGTTGCTTAGTCAGACCTTACTGGTGTATGAGTACACGTATACGGAAAAAAGTGCAACAGTCACAAAAACTATAGGCGATTTGGTCAACTGGACTGAATGATCAGAAAATCAAAATGAAGTAGTACCTTTTGGCCAAATCTTTCGAAATATAGCTGAAAATCCAAAGAAAAACAAAACCCAGGACTTCTTAGGAAAATGTACCCAAAACCCAGAAAATTAGTTCAAAAATTACAAAGCATGAGTGCAAAATAAAAAAGTGAGGAAACTACAGAATCCGGTGTTTTAAGGTTAACAAAATATGATGTGTACACGTGTAACACGTGACTAAGCATCATACTAGTAGTATAGCTGCTAATCCTCTTCTCAACTAAGCCCAATTAAGCCCATACGACCAAATCTCGGAGAGAAAACGTGAGAAGCACACCCCATCATCTAAAATGTACTATTGTTGTTGAATAGCAAAAAGTGTTCTATGTTTCTATATGGTGGTCCACTACATTTACAGCTACTATTAATAGCACTCTCAGTTAGGATTTGCCGCATGCAGTTTCAGGCCAAACTGAAAACCCTTTTTAGGATCGTTTTTACTTTATGGTTTACTTTTTTAAAATTTGAGATAGGAGAAGCCCATACGCCAGTGAGGTCTGACTGAGCGACGAAAAGTTCTCTGTTTTCATGTATAAAGAAGTGAAAATTCTGGATTTTTCATCAAAAGTAGACCGATTTTGATCCTTTCGACTAAAAAGTAGTCCGTTTTTTGAAGTTTTCTGACTATTCGGACAACCTTGCTGGTGTATGGAGAAGCCTATTCCTATTTAAGTGAGATGTCGTTTGAGAACAAACTAAAAATGTATCACCCAAAACGTATAATAACACCCAAAACGTCCTAGTGACACAATATATTTTGTTCAAATAAATAACCTAATATATACTTTCTAAAGCGTGTTTCCCTCGAGTTGGTTTGGCGAAATCGCCCCAGCTGCCTTTCACCATTCAAAATGGTAGGTGGAAACACGTATACCAGCTTTCGAGCTTGAAAACGTGCAATGAAGTAAAAGCAATGTCCATTTTTCTCAACTCATCGTTAGAAGACGGTCAGTAAGTCTTTTCGTCCTGTTTTCATTTTCTCAGAGGGGTTCAACTGATGATGACCCAACCCTCTGAGAAAAACAACCCAAAAATCGTCTTGAATCAGGGTCGAAACGATTTTTGAGTACATCTTTTACTGAGCACATTCATATAACAATAACACCCAAAACGTCCTAGTGACACAATATATTTTGTTCAAATAAATAACCTAATATATACTTTCTAAAGCGTGTTTCCCTCGAGTTGGTTTGGCGAAATCGCCCCAGCTGCCTTTCACCATTCAAAATGGTAGGTGGAAACACGTATACCAGCTTTCGAGCTTGAAAACGTGCAATGAAGTAAAAGCAATGTCCATTTTTCTCAACTCATCGTTAGAAGACGGTCAGTAAGTCTTTTCGTCCTGTTTTCATTTTCTCAGAGGGGTTCAACTGATGATGACCCAACCCTCTGAGAAAAACAACCCAAAAATCGTCTTGAATCAGGGTCGAAACGATTTTTGAGTACATCTTTTACTGAGCACATTCATATAACAATAACACCCAAAACGTCCTAGTGACACAATATATTTTGTTCAAATAAATAACCTAATATATACTTTCTAAAGCGTGTTTCCCTCGAGTTGGTTTGGCGAAATCGCCCCAGCTGCCTTTCACCATTCAAAATGGTAGGTGGAAACACGTATACCAGCTTTCGAGCTTGAAAACGTGCAATGAAGTAAAAGCAATGTCCATTTTTCTCAACTCATCGTTAGAAGACGGTCAGTAAGTCTTTTCGTCCTGTTTTCATTTTCTCAGAGGGGTTCAACTGATGATGACCCAACCCTCTGAGAAAAACAACCCAAAAATCGTCTTGAATCAGGGTCGAAACGATTTTTGAGTACATCTTTTACTGAGCACATTCATATAACAATAACACCCAAAACGTCCTAGTGACACAATATATTTTGTTCAAATAAATAACCTAATATATACTTTCTAAAGCGTGTTTCCCTCGAGTTGGTTTGGCGAAATCGCCCCAGCTGCCTTTCACCATTCAAAATGGTAGGTGGAAACACGTATACCAGCTTTCGAGCTTGAAAACGTGCAATGAAGTAAAAGCAATGTCCATTTTTCTCAACTCATCGTTAGAAGACGGTCAGTAAGTCTTTTCGTCCTGTTTTCATTTTCTCAGAGGGGTTCAACTGATGATGACCCAACCCTCTGAGAAAAACAACCCAAAAATCGTCTTGAATCAGGGTCGAAACGATTTTTGAGTACATCTTTTACTGAGCACATTCATATAACAATAACACCCAAAACGTCCTAGTGACACAATATATTTTGTTCAAATAAATAACCTAATATATACTTTCTAAAGCGTGTTTCCCTCGAGTTGGTTTGGCGAAATCGCCCCAGCTGCCTTTCACCATTCAAAATGGTAGGTGGAAACACGTATACCAGCTTTCGAGCTTGAAAACGTGCAATGAAGTAAAAGCAATGTCCATTTTTCTCAACTCATCGTTAGAAGACGGTCAGTAAGTCTTTTCGTCCTGTTTTCATTTTCTCAGAGGGGTTCAACTGATGATGACCCAACCCTCTGAGAAAAACAACCCAAAAATCGTCTTGAATCAGGGTCGAAACGATTTTTGAGTACATCTTTTACTGAGCACATTCATATAAAAATGTATCGTTCGCGTGCGTTCCAAACTAGAAATTTCATATCTGACGCGGAAAATGAAACATTACAAGAACTATATTAATATTAACCTAAACAAACCGTTGAATAATGAGAAAAAACAAACGGTATATTTGAATAATTGACACTATTCGACCATTTTGACGCCAAACGCCAAACTAGAAAATACATGTAGTTTATCGAAAACTGGTTCCTTTATGAAGAATTGTAAGAGCTTACTGTTGCGTGGGAACACACTACAACCAAGAGCTAACTTTCAAAGAGGGCGTAAACTAAGCCGCTCTAAGAGAATCAAAGTCTATAGAGTATAACTGACTATAAACACGATATAAAAAAAAACATGGACGATTTTACTAGTGGTAGTGTATTACAATTTGAATTCAGAAAAATTTGGCAGCTTGTGAAGTGGAAAAAAAGTATGACCAAAGTCCTATTAACTAGCTGTACGTTTAGTCCACCATTTACGCTATACGACTATACGTTTAGGGTCAAGCTTCGAGTATAATAACTGTTTTTTTTGAAGTTATTCAGAAGTGGAAAAGTATGACCAAAGTCTGAAAGGTCTAACCACTAGCCGGCTAGACCAGACAGCCAAGTGTCAACTGACTATGATATAAGGAAGCCCGCCAGAGTAGAAAACAGAGATCAAATTAATCCCCGCCCAACTTAGGGCAGCCTAAATGGCAGTGTCTAACCATACATCTTGTACATACGTACAAACCATGATTGAACTAAATGACTACGAAAACTTTTAAATAAACTTCACTATTTGTGAGCTTAAATAACTGACAAACCAAATAGTTTGACGTATTTCAATTTGATCAGAACCTAAACGTAAATGGCAGTGTCTAAGCATACATCTCGTACATATAGCACCCGCCTGCTTTATAAGTGAAACCATTTCTAGATTGAACTAGGATGTGGTATAGTTGATAGCCCAGTTTGAAAAACTCGGTGAAAAAAGATCGTTTTTCAAACTTGTCTGGCCACTGAGTCAAAGTTGACAAAGTATGATCCCGCACAAACTATGACTAACCTGTCCTACCTAGTGGGGAAAACTGAAACTACAATCATACACCGGTAAGGTGCGACTAAGCGACAAAAAGTAGTCCGTTATTAGAAGTAAACACAGGAAAATTAAGGATTTTCAATGAAAAGTACACCGATTTTCTTCCTTCCGGCTAAAAAATAGTCCGTTTTCCGAATTTTTTTGACTATTCGGACAACTTTACTGGTGTATGACTACAATATGTAACTGCAGAGTATTGCGTTCGAAGTAAAGCGTGAATTACCTTCAAAGACGGCTTGAAAATAACATTTTATAAGCTTAGATCGCAAAACGTCATAACTTTTTTTTAACTATTCGGAATTTTTAACTATTCCGCTCTAAAATTACTCAGATTACCTCTACAATGATCATATCATGAGCACTGCTATCAACAAGCCCCAAAACAAAGATCAACTACCAAAGAACAAAGATCAGATACTGCGCTCTTCAGGGAAACATGGAAAATAAGAATACTCTCTTCTTGCACTCAACTGACACGCTATCGCTATACAACTATAAAAGTTAACTTTTTATGTTAAGTTAACCCATGAGCGCCGCCATAAACAAGTTCTTAAACAAAGATTGTGCGTGTACAAAATACGACACACTGAATTCGCGCCTTCAATCAAAAATATTTGGGCGCGAAAACACCGTAATTCAAATTTTAAACTACGGTATCTAAGAACATGTTGTTTTTTGGGATCTTTTCGCTGATTTCACCAGTTTTTGAATGATGTCCATGGATTTCGTAATGATTCTTTAATGGATATACTTAGAAAATTCAATCGTTTTCATACGAATAAGAAACGATGGGATCATTGATGAACTCACAGTTCACTATGGGGTAACTAGATTGGAAAGCCTCGCACAGCTGATTCGTCACCAATATTCGCTCTCAATATATTTTTCGGCTGGTTGCATTTAAAGGGGGGCTGCATTGAATGGGCGATTTGCCTGACGTGCTCCATTCGGAAAGACCAAAAGGCACTAGACGCAGAGCGGCAGGCGAGCGGCGCAATCATTTTTCAGGCATCAGCCGATACGGTCCCGTAACTTTTCGCCAAATTTTGACGGTCCCGTCACCACTGAAAAGTCGCGGGACCGTCGCAGAATGGCTCACATAGTCAACAAGTCAAGACTTAGGTGAAAATGAAGTGAAATTACAAAAATAGAGCATTTATAGTTTGTATTATGGAAATAGATCTGCATATATCGAGTTATGTCAATATTTCAAAGTATTTGAACATTCAATTCTGCCCCCCTTTAAGAGTGAATTTGGAGTTTCTTGGAGCTGCAAAAATCAGCGAATAATCGAAAAACTGTGTTGGACACCGTCTGGAAACGAATTGAATCGGTTTGATGTATTGAAAAATTAAGTATAGCACTTTCCTTTAGCATCTACCTCCCCTTCTGTACTGGGAACTACAGAGTCAGTCCTTTTCGCATATCAAGCGTTCTAAGCAGAGGTGGGATAATCCTGGTTAGGGATTTCAAAAGTTAATGATTCCTTCCGCGAAAAACTACGAAAAGGTATGGGTCCCTCCCCAATTCAGTGATGCCACAATGACAGAACTGGATAATTTGTTGAACAGTTATAGGTCCCCTCTCGCCTAGTGTGGTAAAAAGTTAAGGGTCCCCCGGTCATCGGACCGTGGCATCGCACCTATGGTTCTAAGCAAAAAGAGTTTCGTTTACCAAACAATGTTCAGTTGAAATGTTTACACTCACGTTCACGCTAGTGTTCAGCCGTTGTTGTCTCGTAGAATTATTGACTCGAAAATGTTTTGACTCAACCATATTTGCCTTAATAACGGCGAAGATTCAAAAAACTTTTCATTGATAGGAAGACGGGTATGAACTAGATTTAAGAAGTGAGCAGGGTTCTCGTTGGATGTAAACAGTAACAATGATGAGTTTAGGTGACGGAACTGAATGTGCGAGTGGATTATTGAGTTTTTGCCACAGTTGACGGAAGAAGATATATCAATTAAACTTTGAAATGTTCCACAGTAGACGAGGTACTACATACTACTTGTTCTAAGCACGTGTGGTTGGAAATTAGATGAACTCTTTGATAACCCCAGTAGCCTCCTAACTACAGCTGGAGCTAACTGGAGCTGAAGGCTATTGTCTAAACAAAAATATTCATACATTGATAGCGTACGTGTACAAGAATAATAAATGTCACTATACAGCTTTGTTATAAGTGTACTTGGCAATCAGTAAAACGCTTCGTTCGTTAAACCACATTTTGCGGTATGCCTGGGGTGATTTTGGTTATTAGCCTCACCAAACAGTTATATCCATTAGAAAATGAAAGTTCCATCACCAACCCTCTATTTAAATTCTCAGAAAACAAGTGAAAACGGCATATTAATGGAATGTTCTTAGATACCGTAGTTAAAATTTTAAATTACTGTATTTGCGCGCTCCAATTTTTTTGAATGAAGGCGCAAATTCGGTGTATCGTATTTTGTACACGCACAAAAGATCTACTTCTCGACGGCGCGCCTTTTTATTTTTTCTCCCGCAAATAGGCTCCAATCAAACCAGTGATCAGGCACAAGACTATCTACGTAGACGCCAAATATCAATGAAAATAAATGTCATCCCGGGGTTTCAGCCGCCGTTTAAAACACTAAGATGCTACACGAATTGACAGATTATGGATGACATCCACCGCTAGCTGTACTAACTTCTACACCACTAACTAACTCACTTAAAGCAGGACGATTATGTGAACCAATCCCGCGTCAACGGTCCTTTAAACTGCAATTGAGAAATGTATTGCAGTTTAAAGGACTGAAGCGTTGCGATTGGACCACATAATCGTCCTCCTTTAACACTACTAACGCTACTTAACGACACCGCTACCTATCTCTAGAAAAGACTGTGTTAGTATCGAAATCGGACCGTACCTGTCCATACTATCTCAGCCCAAATCTCAATTTACCTTCATAGTATCTCAGTCCGCCCAACTCCAATCACTTTGCCCACAAAACTCAAAGAAAACCAGTTTAGGATTTCGAAAGCGAAATCATCTCTCGCTAAATATCAACAACCAAATTTACCTTTATAGTATCCCAGCCGCGCCACAGGCTCCGCCCCCATTTGTCGTTCACCGGTGTTTCCGGTTCTTCCGCGAGTAGACCTCGAATCCGCCGTTGTTGCCGCCGCTTTTCACGGAATCTCGCTCGCTCGACTCCCCGTCAGAACTGGGCGGTTTCTGGGGCACGTTGTCTGCAATTAGGGGAATAAACAAGCATACCCCGGTAAGATATCTGAATAGTCAAGCAAAACATGGAAATACAAGCTAGTTTAACGCTGAAAACGAGTTTCTTTGTCCATGTTTAAGGCAAAATCATTAGTTTCTACGTTTTCCCATCTAAAAACGGGAGTTTTCGTTAGATGGTCATGGTAGAACCTTATTGGTGTATGATACGACATTTTCACGTGCGAACTCACGTGCAAACTGAGCCGCCGTCTTCATGGGTGCATAGTTGGTGGTAGTTCCGCGAGAGGCGCGGTCGTTGCGGTACGGCGGCGGACGGTCGCTGTAGCGGTACTGGAAATATCGCTTTATCGATTATTATATGAGGAGAACGATGGTCAATATTCTATATTGAAATATTAAGAAGAAGAAGGTAACATTTTTATTGTTCATACTACGGTCACCCTCAGCGAGATCAGAAAAGAGACCATAGACCACTCATAACTCCCAATTACCATTTCTGAACCGTAAAAAGGTTGAGAAGGCATAGAATTCATGTTAAACCTAGAGAAATCCGGTATTTTGGAACAAAAAAATATGGAAATTTGACGTTTTCACTCACCTGTCCTCCTCCCCTATGATTCGCCTGACTACTGTAGAACCTTGGGTGGTCCCCCTGGTTCCGTCGGAATTCGCCCCCATTCTGCTGCTGATGATACGGTTTCTTCCAGCCGCCGTTTCCACCGTTTGGCGCCAAATTCCCGTTTGAATTCTGGCTCGGCGCCACGGCGCCAATTTTGAATCGCAAATGGTTCGGGTTCTGGTTTTCGCCGGAAGAGCCGTTGCCATTGTTGCTGTTACTGCTGTTGTTGCGGTTCGTGTTCCTGGAAAAGCAGGAAAATTGAAAAAAATACACCGCAGAAAATTGAAACTACAGTATACAACACTATAACAGAAACGAAAACAACCGAAGTGCAGAATGGTGAATATAAAGTGAGTTCAGAATGGAAAGTTTAAGAACCAGAGTTTTGAACTAGATGTACAGGTACAACCCTAGTGTGAACGAAAATTTTCGAGTTTCCCTTCAGCCTTTATCGGAAGAGAGAAAACGATCATATACACGTATGATCGCAAGTGAACCTATGCTGTCTGTTGCAATCTGGTGAGTAGCAGAGTAGCTTCCTAGTCTTTACATTACTTTATCAAGTAATCTTTATAGTTCAGAAGCAGAATGGATCATAGACCGATGTGTGCTTCCAGCTTTAAAATAAGCTTATCCAGGCTATTAGAAAGCCTTTCTGAGAATAGTCCACCACGCAACCTACGTGTTGGGACAAAAAGACCGTCAAAAGAAGATGTTCCGTCCACCTACTGTTAGTCACTGAATTCTATACCTGACCCGATTTCTCAGCAGGTAACCGGTTGAAAAACTATAAATCAAAAAAACGGCCCTTCAATTAGAACCCCAGGTAAGCCGAAAAAAGGATAGATCAAGGTGAATCGAAATCAAACTACAACCTACTATCCCCTCAACTGTAGTATGTGACAACTCAACTTGGGTATGACGGAGGGTACGGTATCTTCACTTTCTGCTGTGTTTTCACTTCTAGAGATCAAATATAAGGAGAGACGCAGATTTCACCCTCATAGACGTAGCCGAACAAAGAGCAGAAATGTACTGTATCTTTAAAGAAGGACGATTATGTGGACCAATCCCGTGTCAACGGTCCTTTAAACTGCAATTGAAAAATATATTGCGGTTTAAAGGACTGAAGCGTTGCGATTGGACCACATAATCGTCCTTCTTTAACTTGGGTACGATGCCCACCTATGGAACTTTGTCACTTCAACATATGTATTCATCTCTATCCTAATCCTCCATACATTTAATATTATTACTATTACTATTTATAAAGAACTAGCCCCACCTGTACACCGCACTAGCAAACGATCTGGGTCTCCTCTCGGCCCCGCTATCCCGGCTGGCGTCACTCGAACTACGTTCACGCATCGCGTTCGTCTTCAGGGCCAACGTTTCCTGCAAAAATCAATAATACAAATACATTATCCTAATAAATCCTAATAATAAATCCTGAAAAATCAATAAGTTCAATAAAATGCATAATTTGAAGAAGGACGGTTATGTGGACCAATCCCAACGCATCGGTCCTTTAAACTGCAATATCTTTTCCATTGCAGTTTAAAGAACCGTCGACACGGGATTGGTCCACATTATCGATATCGTCCAACTCAAATGAAACATGATTCTATACCAAAAATACCTAGAAATCGAGCGCGGTGGTCAAAATGAATCAAAGGCGGCAAAACCGTACATATGTGAGTCATGTAGAGTGTAATGATGATAAATTTAGTTGATATAATCAAACTGCACCAAACTTCAAACAATGAATAATTCAAAATTGAACATACCAAACTCAACTAATTTAATTGAAAACGTCTAAGAAAGAGTTAGTCACGCAATACTTCCCTAAGCACACCCAAATATCAAATCACTCATCCAAAATTACGTTTTGGCTTATCACCCCATTAAAATAATTCATGACGAGCTTCGAGCTATCAAAATTACAAAAAAAAACATTCTTCATTCTTCGAATTAATTTGATCATTTACCTTTTACCCGCAATTTCCTAGAAACCAAGAAGCCGAGAAAGCTCTCAGCTCACATATTAGGGTTACAATGTTGAGTTTATATTTAAAAAAGTGAAGGCAAGTTGAAAAATGCCAAGTCCTAACCCACTTTTACCCTAAATTATAATGGGAATCACGCAATGTTTCGCTACACCTAATGTGCGAACGTATCCGTAAAAGGAAGTGAGGAAGAAATTCATCTCATCATCAAAATCGCCGGCCAAACCATGAAGCAATATGTGTGAGCTAGCGAAAAATGATATAACTTCTAGTAAATGAAGCTGTCTCCTTAGTTAATAGAGCTGTATTACCGGTGGTGGAAATAGACTACATCCACCAATTCCCATGCTACACTAAAAACAGGTGAATTCTATATCTAACCGGGTTTTTAGGTAACCTAACCCTTTTTTGGTAACCTATTTTTCAGGTTACCTCGGTAGGTAACCGGTTGGTAACCTAAAATGAAAAACCGGTTACCTGTTTTTCTAACGCAAATTGTGGTTTTTACCGTTAGTTTGAATGGTAACCGGATTTCAGTTTTAGGTTACTTTCAGGTTACCTACCAAGGTAACCTCAAAAACAGGTTACCAAAAAAGGGTTAGGTTACCTAAAAACCCGGTTAGTTGTAGAATTGGCCCTAAAAACACTAATCGCCGTAGTGCTCCGTAGTATTAGATTAGTCTCAAACTACAAACGTAGGCTTTCCTTCAGCTACTATATCTATAATCTCAAGCTTAATTTCATTTGTAATATTGTAATAAACTTAAGATTACAAACTACAAACTACGTAACCAGATTCACATCTAATACGACAATTCCGTGTAATAGTGTATAATTCGCTACAATTCCCTCAATAATCGCCTACAATCCCGCTGAGCAAGAAGCAAGATAGATCAATTTTGTGAGTCTTTGAGTCACTAAGACCCACTTTGATGGAATAAAAATTCTATCTTTAAAGGTCTACACACTGGAGAGCAGATCAAATTGAGAACGAGTCTTGAGTTACTAAAGCCCACATTGAAGAAAAAGAAGCCTTTTTCGAAGGTCTACTACAAACTAGGCTTAGAAGTAGATAACTTTTTGATCTACTAAAGCCCACATTAAAGAAAAATAAGTCCTTTACAAAGGTCTATTACAAACTGAGCCGAGATCAAAAGAAGAATAACCTTTCTGGGACAAAAAGTTGTGAAAATCAGGTCTCCAGAGTAAGTTTTTAGACTCGCGTCAAGAAAGTTCGAAAAATCGTCTTCTTCTATTACCTATTAGTGAAAGAAAAAAACACTTAGTTACACCATTTTATAAAATCATGGGGATCTACAGTTACCTAGTTGCAAAAGTCAGCCATGCGTATGAAACCCAAATACGGCAGTATGAAAACTGTTCACAACAAATTCATGAAATATCCAGATTTTCCCAATTTTGGATATTTGGCTGAAAATGAGCCAATTTCGTTAATTGTTTGGCAAAACGAGCCCCCTAATCGCCTACAATCCCCCGAGCAACATAACTCAAATTGAGAACAAGTCTTGAGCTACTACAGCCCACGTTAATCAAAAAGACATCCTTTTAAAGGTCTACTACAATCCGGGAAGTAGATCAAATCTAGATCACGCCTGTACTGAGCATTGCTCATTCAATAAATGGGGAACACTTCCTGGTTCCCGCTTAGATTTAGATCAGAACAAATGTGCTCAGTCGAAAATACTATAATCCGTACGTTGAAAAATACGTACACTGCCTGACTAGGAAGTGACCAATTTTAATTTTCAAAGAGTTATTGCCATAGACCAGTAAGGTGCGACTAAGCGACAAAAAGTAGTCCGTTATTAGAAGTAAACACAGAAAAATTAAGGATTTTCAATGAAAAGTACACCGACTTTCTTCCGTCCGGCTAAAAAATAGTCCGTTTTCTGAATTTTTCTGACTATTCGGACAACTTTACTGGTGTAGGTTATTGCTAGATATGAAAGGGGTGTGCGAGTCATACGTGAGGTGATATTGATGGTTGCCAACCTTTACCACCCGTTTTTCATGAAATGCTTGAGTTGGAAGAACCTGAATTTCAAGACTAGGGAAATTGGCCCCAAAAAGGCAACTTTTCAACGTATTTCGTATCATTTTCCTGTTTTTCTCACAGCTGACTCACCTGATTTTCTAAAAAATCTCTGTGCACAACAAAGTCGCCCCACCTATGGCTGCGAGTTGCGATTGTGTTGACAAAGCGATCAAAACAGTCATAGTCGGTCTGTTTGAGTCTAACCTAGTCAGGACATCTAAAAGTTTTCCTGTCGAATCCAACTCAACAAAACTAGCTCCTATTTCGCCATTATAGTGAAAATTCGCCCCTTATTGGAGCGAAATGATCAATATAACGTGTTTGAAACTCAAAACGAACTTCTTGTCGACTAGTCCGACCTTACTAGGAATACTAGGGTATGATAACTGATGAAATATAGTATATAGTCTGTTTCACCAATCGATGTACTCCTACAGTAATCCGTCAATTATTCAAGGGGGTGTTTTCTAATGAAAAAGTCTTTACTTTGGTTTCAAATTTTCAGAGTTAGTAGTAGTAAACATGCAGAAGACACTATGCACATTTCGAGGCGTTCTGAATACGCCAATATAGTGAACTTTGACCTGGAAGTGTTGGCAGATTACTGTAGAGGTTTATAAGTGGGTGGAACAAACTATAAACCCCACCTTGAAAGTGTCCTTTCTCGGTCGTGTGCCTGCCATTCCCTGCCTATTGTTGTTGTTATTGTTGTTTACTCCCTCACTGGAGGGCGGCGTCATGTTCTCCGTTTCACTGGGGGATGGCGTCCGCTTTTCGTCCGACGACACTTCAGATGACGGCGCAATCGAACTCTGAAATTGCGTTAGTCGGGGAACTAGTTTACAACTTAGTTAAGTTAAAGTTAACCCTGTTCTTCAAAGTCCCTTACGGTACTTGCAAGGGACAGTCTCATAGGTAAAATACCCTGTCAAAATGGCGCTGACCCCCCCTCATTTTTGAACTCTTTCTAGAACTTACGCTAATTTTTCGAAGTGAAAAGTTCTCGAAACGCAATAAACCAGCCAAATAATTACTTTTGGAGGGGTATCATAACCACTTTTAGGATTACATACAATCATTTTCTTTACCTCGACTTTACACTATTTTACCCATGGACAGTCTCAGAGGGAAACTCTGTAAGGCAGACTGAATTCGGCCTACCATCCCCATCCGGCTACCGAGCACCAGGAGAGGCTTCAACTTTCGTAGCACTAACCCATTTTTAACGAAAACACGGTTACCGTTAAAACTACCGCTAAAATCTAATTTTTAGATGAGAGGAGATAACCGGTTTCCAAGAAAAGCACCAGTTTCCAATTCGAAAACGGGACAATTACAGATTTGCATCGAAATACAGTCAAACATTCTCAATATATGCGAAAAAGGAGGCCGTTTACTGATTTTTCTGGCCATTCTAACCACTTTACCGAAGTGTGGCAATATGATCACTACAATCATGTTACACCTAGTTCTATATCTCTTTCCGTGACACGTTCTTATCGTCAAGCTTTTCCTAAACACGCGATTTGTTCTATTTTGATGATGTAAATAGAGGGATAAATAGGTACAGATCTTGTCCCGTACTCAAATAACTCCCGGATAAACAGTAGCCAAATGCTAGTGGGCGCCCCGCAGTAATCAAAGCAAAGTAAGCGGAACTTGGAGACTAATCTCACAATTTCCACATCACAAATGACACAAATACTTGGATATGTTGACAAAACTAGAAAAACGGAAGTGTACTGCCCATAACATTGAATACACTACAAAATCACCAATTCAACTAAAGACTAAAGAGCTTTTTCGTAAGGAAACAAAGGTGAAGGGAACAAATTATTGTAGGCAAATGGCAAAAAAAAGGGGGTCGGTCGCAGAAACATAGTTCAGTACTCTTGTGGAAAGTTCAGAGAACTAATAGGGTTACTTAAAAGAGAACGAGCGGGGGACGCACCAACTTATACCATTCAGCAGTACGTATATCTATAAATGGACAATTACATCCCCCCCCCCTGGAGGGAACCCATTCGAAAACGTGCACTCGGAAAACTACCTCATAGCCATACACCAGTAAGGTCTGACTAAGCGTCAAAAAGTAGTCCGTAACGGACTGTCCGTTTTCAGATGTAAACAAGTGAAATGTTAGAATTTTTCATCAAAAGTAGACCGATTTTCATATTTTCGGCTAAAAAGTAATCCGTTTTTCGAATTTTTCCGACTAATCGGACAACCTTGCAGGTGTATGCTCATAGCCAACCTGAAATCCCACGTGAAAACGTGTACTCCCTCTTTACATCAAACCCCTAAAACAACGTGAAAAGGTGTAAATAACTCCGAAATCCCGCGTGAAAACGTGAAAAACAGAAAAAACCCTTCTACCCACCTTCGAGTCCGACTCCGAACCATCCGAGCAGCTGGGCAGGGCGCGTATGGCATCGGCGACAGTCTTCTGCTGTTGTTGTTGTTCACCGGCCACATTGTTGTTGTTGTTGTTTACCATTCTTGTCATGATGACGTCATTTCCGGTAGTTGGGGAATTCTTTCGATCCTCGTCGTCGCTCGTCTTTCGATCTTCATCAGTGCTGGAGGCTATGCCAGAGGTGTCACTTTCTGGAAAATATAATTTTTTTTCCAGAATCAATAAAATACATTTATTCCGAAAAAAAAAAGATGGCTATCGGACACCAAATTCGATTTAGAAGAATTCAAGAAGAAACTTATTTTTCTGATAAGTACATCCAATTTCATGATTTTGCCCAAAACTTGTATTAAAACTGTATTGACAATTTTGAGAATAGTTCGGTCTTCCTTTAAAGCACGGACATTCTTACCACTCTTCCATCAAAACATGTAAATTTATTTATCATATAGCTAGCTTTCTGAATACCCCTTCCATACGTAAAATACCCCTTTATTTTGATGTTGACTGATGCTCACTTATGCCCGATTTTGACCGGGGCATGCTCACTTTTTGGGCAGATTCTCGGTAAAATTACAACAATTTCATGTTTTTCAATGACATATGCTTGCTTTTTGGGGATGCTCATGCTCACTTTTTTCGACTCGATGTGAACTTTTTTTAACGTATGACCCCTTCCATTCTTAAACGCATAAACTAACCAGTCTGCTTCTGCTTCTTCTGTCCCTCATTTGGGTCAGTGATTGTGAGGATCTTCGCCGTTTTCGAGAGAGCACACGCGGCAGAATGCCATCGCAACGTGTCCAGGTTAACTACCTGCAAAACAATGGATTTGAATCAAAAACACTTTCTGGTCTATCCAGAAAACTAGCGAGTTCAACTTCAACATTTACAATAACAAAATACAAAAGTTTTACCATTCGCAGTACATACTTTACAGCTTCGAAAGAGCAAAATTTTAGACGTTTCCCGAATCCTGAATTCCATATTCGAGTTTTCGAGTGCGTTAAGTAGCTATGACTAAACCAGTTCAAAATTCAACCGATTGGTAACAATACACCTTTCATCAACTCATATTCACACGCAGTTTCTTACGTCGTCCATAAAAGTACGAACACGAATGACCCAAACTCAGATGAAAAGTTGACCGAGGCACACGTACAATTGTCGAAACTTTTCAAGAAGAGTCCACGTACGAATGGAAATGACTATACTACTTTTACAATAAATAAAACTAACCGGCGACAATAGGGTGTCGGTGATCACTTCAAAACCATTTTTTTAAAATCATCACCCACATTAATCTCCGGGACTCCCGGTTCGCTTCTATACTATCAATAAATACTATTATGATCATGAGTATATTATTACTATCATAAACCAAAACTAACCGGCGACAACAGTGTATTGGTGTGATATGCGCAAAATAACACACTACAGAACCAACACACAGAAGTTTACATAGGAATGATAATGCCCATATTGATTATAAAACAAACCGGCGACAATAGGGTATTGGTGATCAGCTGTGATATCCTCACACTCTCCGGGGGTGGTGTCAGCGAGAAGCCCTGCAACTATACGACATACGTCATTGGTCAGTCGAAATTTCAGGGAAAAACTATGTTCAATGGTTAAGTCATATCCTGAAAAAAACTAAGTGGCAAAGCACTGCAATTCACACACACCAGAAATTTAACGAAGTAATGTACATTGCACACTCTAAACAATCAAACGCGAGTGATTTTTGGTCTACGACTTTGCGTTTGAGTAATTCAGAAAGCAAGACAACTATACAACATACGGCATTTGTCAGTGGAAGTTGAGGGGGAAAATCGATAATTTCTTATCTGATAAAAAATTAAACTATTGTCCAACCCACACACACCAGAAATAAAAAAAATATATAATGTACACTGCAAACGTGCAAACGATCAAGCGTAAGCGATGTTTGGTCACTTTACATTTTACACAATTCAGAAAGCAAGTCTCCAACTACTGTCACTGGGCAACTTCAAGGCTAACTAAATCGTTATTAGCCAATTAACGCGATTAAACCAAGGGCAAAAGAGCATAACCCAATAAACGTGTTCGAATGGTCAGAAAAGAACATTTGCCTATTTTGAATTGAAAAATGGTTCATTTTATGGAATAGTTACAACTTTCTGTTGTGTGAGAAGAGGTCAAAGTTCAGAATGTCAATGTATATGTGTCTAGTCTGGCGCCAACGATAAGACTACATTACACCAACCAGCCTATCCTATCAGTCTTATCTCCAAGACCATTATTATTGTTCGGTTTCCGAAAAAGAGTCGCGGCCTTTTGCAGGAATTTGAAGAAAACTGGGAGAAGGGGGTGTTTTGCAGCCAACACCATCATATAAATTTTCTTCAACTACAAGACGTATCGTTTCTCGCATGAAATTAGTGAAATTTCCCCCGTTTACCACACTATTTCTCGAATTAAGGACATTTCAGGCCCAATCCTATGAATACAAAGCGACACTTGATTAGCAAATTAGGAGAGAATACAGACTATTACCTCCCGTTCCAAAACAACCTTCTCCTTAACTAATTATATTTGTTGGGCCCTTATAAGCTCAAACCCAGACATGCCCAAAACATCAAAGCTCTATATACCCCCGTTTCCAGTCCAAAACAGCGCTCCTCTAGCCAAATGATCAAAAGCAAAGAGACGCCGAAAACAATTGTTATGAACTAACGTGATCACGAACCAGTGTGAGCAAGTAAATACACGCCACTAGACAGACAAAATCCAGAAATGAGCTCCTTTTCGCGAAAAAATTGGAAGATTTGGCCATTGTTTGATGCAAAACCATGTAATTTGACGTATTCAATCGAATACATGGTCTTTTTTGTAGATTAGTCAGACAGAACGTACTCGTGTTAGATACATGCTCCTCTGAGACATACTATAATCTACTAATCTACTTGAGAGAAACTTAACAATCTTTGCAGGTTTCGTCATACGAAAAACCAATTATGTAATGAATGTTGGCAAATTGATGAGATTATCAAAAATTAGTTTGGGCGTGAAAAAAGAATCTTGTAGTTTTAGTTTCATCATGAAATTGCAAAAAAACCTCGTCACTCATGCGAAAATTCAATGGACAAATATTAATGAATAAATTTGTTAATTCAAGTGAAAACTCCAAAACAACTACATTTTTGGGGTATAATCATCTCGAACAATCAAAAACCAAAGCCAATCTCCCTCTCGGAGACGACACAAGATCGAAAAAGCAGCAAATTAGCACGCGAGGCAGGCCAAGTAGCGAAAAGGCAAAGACCAAACGTTCTCCCTTTTTTGCATTTGATTTTGGCCTCCTTCCATTTTTCAACGAACTATGAATAATTCAGAGAATCAATCACAATTCCTCTCAGGAAACGAGGAAGTAGGTATTTCAAGTAAACTGGGAACTAGGGGAGTTATAGGTTTTGACTTAACTACTGCTGGAAACATAAAATTCAATAGAACAGTGGCAAAGTATCATACGTGAGATACCCCGGTTAGCTAACTGGGGGATCCTTAACTTTTCCTTTAACTGGGCTAGGGGGGACCCATGACTTTTGTAATAATTCTGGGTTTATCGGGTAATTACCTAGGGGTGACCTATAACGTTTTGCTTTTTTCTGTGGAGGGGATGTTTAACTGTTAAAACCCTCAAACCGACATTATCCCACCTAAGTATCATAACGTAGGATCAGCAGTAGAGCTCAAATGATGTACATACTCACCAGGTCAAACTTTAAAGGTAGATGAGTATGTATTTTGTATCAAATCTTTAAACGCGGTTCTGTATTCGGATGCTATGTCTCTCACACATAATAGTGTCTCACAGAATGATTACATTCTCCTATTTCTCAATGCAGTCAGCAAAAGATCAAATCAAGATCATGTTTACACAATACAAGTTCAAGTCTCGAAGCTCAGTTCACTCTCACTATATTCTCACGTCATAATATTGTCTATTGCACATTGAGAGTTCACGAACTTTAATCATAACAACGTTGTAACATGCAGGAGATTGCAGACCTCGGCCAACATAAATTTCTCGAGATATAGCAAACGGAAAAGCAAAAATTCGTCTGGACTGGAGCAAATTTTTAGTTGAAATTCCGGTCTTCAGATATGCTATTGGAATGAAATGCAGGTCCCGCCAGTTGTAAATTGACAAAAAACTTGAAAGACAGTAGACAAGCATAAAAAACTTGAAAGCCAGTAGAAAAGTCGAGATCTAGGCATCTAGGGGAGCCCAAATAAACTATTTGTGCGTTGATTCAAAATAGGTAATTGTAATAGTAATGGTAGGTGAGGTAGTAATTTAGTATAGTACACGTGATAAATAGCTTCGAACACGCCAAAGTTTGAGTCGGGGGGCCTAGGTGAGCCCAAATAAACTAAGTGCACTGCACTCTCCTGCCAGCCGGCCACCAACCTTCCCATGAAACCGGCTGGCACCAGTTTTGCAAATAATCGGTGGTGCCGATTACACGTCTAATAGACCGCGTACACGCAAATAGAGCAGAAAATACCTGGTTTCTTGCCAATAAAAACTATTTCTAAAAGTCTAATAGCATTTGTGTTTTTATCTCGTCCTTTTACATGCAAATAGAGAGCAGAAAATACCGCCTTACGGTTCCTCACATAGGTAAAATACGCTGTCAAAATGGCGCTGACCCTTGCTCATTTTTTAGCTCTTTTCTGGAACTTACGCTCATTTTAGAAGCGGAAACTGCATGAAACGCGATAAACGAGAGAGGTTACCACTTTTGTAGAGATATTTTGCCATTTTCAAGGTTACACACGTTTATTCTAGTTGCACTGACATTGAACTATTTTACCTGTGGTTCCCCACGTTACATGTTTCTAGGGTATGGACATACTCTGACTAACTCGGTTGAATAGTGAGAAAACGGCTCTTTTTACGCGAAACCTGGACAAATTTTTCAGTATTTTTTGACATAAAGTTATGAAATTGAACTAATTCGTTTCGAAACACGGCTTGCTTTTCCAACAACTGTCACTAATTTGAAGAAGTGATGTCTAGAAATGTGCACCTAGACCACTCCATAAACACCCACGAAAAAGTGAATTGAGCTTCATTGATACAACTAAATTAATTGGAAATAAATGTAACTAAGGTGGATTTTAGGATAATAGAACTTGAGCACAGAAATCATCTCTACCATGTCTTGAGAAAGCCAAATATGCTCAACAGTAAATGTGCAGGTAAAAATACTGGTCAATCAGCTGATTACTAGCACACGAGCAACCCGCCAAAGCACAAAGCACTTCCCCCTTTGCTTCTCTCTATCTCTAACCTCTCCCCTTCTATCTGCTCTCTCTCTCTCTCTGTTGGATAAATATTATTCGTCTACTCAATTTTAGCACAGAGAACACAATCACTCGAAAATGCGAGCATGTCATGTATTTCTCCAATTTCACGTGCTGATGTGGCCAGATACATTTTGCGTGCTCTAGAAAAAGAACGGAAATTACTTCCTCACAATTAACTCTACTCAATAGCTCAACCAAATTATTAAATTTAGAAATAGCTCAACCAAATTATTAAATTTAGAGTTATGGAACAGGAACTGATTTTTTCCTAGAGTTGCCTAGAACTTGTGTTCGAAATAGTTGTTTTATAAGTGGTTTTTTAATAAATATACTTGCACACGGTTCAATGAAGTTTCTTATGTTCAGCTCTAAATCAAATCAAAGTCACAAGTGCTAAAATCAACGCATACATCTAATTTATATTGAATTAGGTGGTGCAAAGCACCAGTGATCTGGTTGATTTCTGAGCCCACGCATGCAATGTTCGATAAACGCGGGATTACATCAAAGTTCAGGTTACATTTTATAAAATCAGAACGATAAAAAGATTATTACCACCCTTTTATTATAATTATAGTATTATAGATTATACCCAGACGTACACTCGGAAAAATGAAAAATTATTTCCAATGAAAGCTAATAAAATTTTCGAGTCACAAAACTGCAGCGGAAAGTTACGTTTGTGTTTGGAGTAGTTATTGATATGTGAAAGAATGAGTGACAAGTGACTAGAAGAATTTTTGATCGCTTTAGCGGAAGAATGAACGGAACGAAAAACTTCGAGACAGATCAAACCATCAACATTAATGTACTGTGCAAATGTTGCTGATTTTGCCAAACTTGACAAAAAGTAGGCCAAACTGGTTCATAGTCGAACAGTTGCCGATAAAACTCAGCGAAAATAAGAAGTTCCTTGTTGTTTAAGGGGGTTATTATAACAAACGTGAACGTTTTTGAAAAAAAAACAGTGGATTACCCAAACTGTTTCCGAATGTATCAATACACAATGGAGAAAACGTCATAGAAACCGAAATTCTACATCCTAAATCCCTAAAAATTTAGTGTTTTTCACACACAAAAAGAAGATAGTTTTCGACTATAAATAACTACGAACCATTCAAAAAATGCACACACCAGTTTGGACTATTCTTTAAGAAGATAGAAGATACTAGCTTTCGAAACAGTTGGCATTTGTCCGACTATTCACTCAACTTTGGTGCAGAAAAGAAAACAGTACAGTAGCAATGCCTACACTACAATACAACGAAAATAATCAACATTACTCCACCGCAACTGTATTGGTCCGCCCTACATATACCCCTCTTTTGGTGTTTTAGTCTCAAATCCGGTCCAGCTTGTAGCCTGAACAGGATAAATCCACAGTAATCCCCTGGGTGGCGTGCGCCATACGTGTGAACCTAGGAAAAACACAGCAGACACCAACTTTGTTCGCTCATAAGCTCATTTCTTACTGAATTATCCTTAACAAGCCGCTAAAAACCAACACGTTTGTGAGATTAGATTTGTCCAGATGTGCTAAGTTGGACTGTACTGTACGAGATGCTGCAAACAGCTAACAATCCAAATCCTCAATGAGAAAAGTGTTTGTTTTTTTGGCTCTAAAACTAATAATGTTGCCCGCCCATTTTTCGGAAGCATAGTATGTGGTATGTGCGCACTCCACAGAACTACAGGTTAGCTTACATAGGTTAATCCAGTTACAAAACTAATAAAAGCACTAGAAAGGTCGGTTAATTGCAACTGGCAAATCGAACACATGTGAAGAAACACTTGAAAACATCCAGTTAGCGGGGAAAGGTAGGAGATTATGGGTAGAAATATTACCGAAATTACTCACGTAAACCGTAGGTATTTCGAGAGAAAAATAAGAATCTTATGTTCTTAAGAGTTGCGGGTTCGAGTTCTACGCGTAGATTTAGATTTACACCCCCGGCGGACAAATTTTCGGAAACCCTTGGCCCTTGCCCTTTAACGGCCCTATCTCCCGGATTTTTAAAAGTAATATGTTTTGCACCATTCTTCTATCACCTTCTATTACTTTAAGATGTGTGGTTGCATGATGCATGTCCTTCTCGTGTTTGAAAAGTTGAAAAGACATGCTTTACATCCAACCTTGCGCCCATTCCGAGCTGAAATCCTGCATGCTGTGGCAAATTCCCCGTTCTTCCGACGTGTGTCGGTGAATGGGTGTAAATGGGTGCGTGTTATTCTCATGTGTTAGGGGAGATCATACCTTGCAGCTAACCTTCAGCCAATTTCTTCAATTTTTAGCCAAAACCCTCAATTTTGCGCCAATTTTCCCCGTTTTTTCGAGCGTGTGTAGGTAAATGGGTGTAAATGGAAATGGGTGCATGTTATTCTCACGTGTTAGGGAATGTCATACCTTGCAGCTAACCTTGAGCCAATTCCGATAGTGAACCTGTTGCGGGGTGAGGGGCATTATGAGGGACATCATACTCCCGGTGTACACCCGTTCAGAGAACACCGGACAGCGCGGGCGGTCGCGCACGAAAACTCCCTTCAGAACCTGAAACGAGTGACAATTAGAGATTATACAGATCAGAGAGACGCAGACTGTCTGGGTCTGCGTCTAAAACAAGAACACCCCATTCAGAACCTGAAACGAGAGAGAATAAAAGACAGAAAATGAGAGAGCATATAGGTCAGAGAGACGCAGACTGTCTGCATCAAGATCTGATTTCTAAAGCATGACCTTCAGAACCTGCAACGAGAGACAATGAGAGAGCACACAGATCAGAGAGACGCAGACTGTCTGAGAATGTCTGCATTGGTATTGGGAATTGCAATGAAGGAAAGTGTGACCATTCCATTAGAGACCAATGTTTATGACACCGTATACAAATAGGTTTTTCTGTCACAAAAAGGTCACTTCTTGAACATAGAAGTATTGTAGGCTAGGATCTAGGACACCAAAACATGGCAATGTTTAAAATTTAAAGCATGGCAACCGAATTGGAGAGATTCCAAATAACTATAATCCAACACTTTGGGGACGAAAACAGTATTACCATGACGTGATTGGTTGGTGCCGCCCCCGCTAATCTTTATGTAGTACAGTACAAATGACTCATCTCCAATCCCCCTATTAGGTAGGCGTAAGTCCACCGTTTGCATGCTAAAAGCCCGTCCCTACACCTTTACCCCATTTCACTTATTTTCTGTTACTATAATCCTTCCACACACAACGTGAAACATGTACTAATCTGAGATTTACGAAAAAAAGCCATTGATACGTCCTACGCGCATGAACGTCGCTTGCTAACGTGGTATTACATAACGTCCAATTGACCAAATGTTATAGTTACTCAGGGCTTTTGACGGTATTTCGTCTTTTGAAGTCCTGTACATGTTGAATGTAACACATCACGCATTTCACACAAAAGGGCCACAAAACTCAGGTGGAGATAAGAAATATTATTGTTTTAACGAAAAACGACTAATTAAAAATTAGATTAACCAACCTGTAGAGCCTGTGCAAATGCCGACTGTATACCGGCGAAGTTGAACGTGGGACGGCCAACTTCATTGGCTGAAATCGAAATTGGTGGTGAAAAAATGATTTTAAAGGTGGTCTGACAGGAACCGAATATCGGGCTTTGCGGGACACGGTTAATTCCGTCTGTCCAATGTCAACGTAGTACAGAAACTAATATATTGATTTTCGTGGATCATTTAACCCCAATTATTTTGCGAAAACTTGGGTTTCGGGCGCGTTTGCATTGGAGCGACGGAATTAACAGTGGAGCGCAAGGCACGAGATTCGGTTCCTGTCAGGCCATCCTTAATTTAAAAACTATTACAGGAATCTGAAAACGTGGTGTCAACGTGTATATTGTACAACTAGCGAACACTAGTCAACACCTCCCATACCACAGTAAAGTTGTCCGAATAGTCAGAATAAATCGAAAAACGGACCATCTTTTTGCCGAAAACGAGAACATTTGTCTATTTTTGATGCAAAATCATTAATTTTCAAGTGTTTACATCGAAAAACGGACTCATTTTTGTCGGATAATCAGATCTTACAGGTGTATGACACTTCCACGCCCGGCTCGAGAAACACAAACGAATAATACAAACAAACGCATCGATTTCGTTTAAAAAATGACTTCGTTCGCACAAAAAAAACAGCCAAATATCTCGTTATAGGAATTCGTTATCTGAGCCCACGTGAGTGTACGACATCCCTTGAAAACCACACAAAAGTGATAATGACGATAAACCCAATATCGGGCAACGTTTTCTTTCCACATCTTGAATCTATGTCGGTCACGCGAACAAACCGTACCACGTTGAAGTCCACATCAGAAGTGGTAATGACTATAAACCCACTACCACACGTCACACGTGCGTACACGTGAACACGTGAGAACCCATTACAACACTTGCGTACACGCGAACTCGTGAGAACGACTATAAACTATAAACGCACTATCCAACAACGTCTCCTTCCCACTTTTACACAAAAACCCCCAAAAGACGCAAATCGTTCGGTCACACACTACCCACTACCACATGTGAGTACACGTGACAAAATGGGCCACACGTGAATATCTATAAACGCACTATCTAACAGCGTCTCCTTCCCACTTTTACACAAAAACCCCCAAAAGACGCAAATCGTTCGGTCACACACTACCCACTACCACACGTGAGTACACGTGACAAAATGGGCCACACGTAAATATCTATAAACGCACTATCCAACAGCGGGTCCTCCAGCGACAACACCGGTTCGCCGCCCTTCTTCAGTCCGTTTCTCTGCTGTTTCTCCGACTTCCTCAGATAACAGCAGCGCGTGACGGATATACCCACGTCCAGGTAGTTGAACTCCTGTAATCAATTAATAAATCGATAAATCAATCAATATCCCCCTTGACCTACTGTTGGCTTTACTGTCTACATCAAAATAGTTGAACTCCTGCAATTAATCAATAAATCGATAATGTTCTTGACCTATTGTAGGGTTTACTGTCTACATAGACATTGTTGACAGTTCAACTGCTGCAACAACAAATCGATAAATTAATCATTATTCTTTTTGACCCACTGTTGGTTTTACTGTCTAAAGTAAAAAGTCTAAAGTCTAAACCAAACACGGGCGGTTTATTGACCATGGTGACGTTCATCAATCAATCTATCAACAATAGTGACCTTGATTAATTTATATGTATAGTAAATTTATATTCTCAGTTTTTAATTACCTGCGAATAGACTTCGAAGAAGCGCATCAACAATTCGCCCATGTTGACTCCGTCTGTGAAATACGACTTGCCTCGCACGGAAAGAGCATGGATCTGGAAAAAAAAACACATTTAGACCAACTGTATGTATGTTTGTTTATCAATTATTTTTGCCGCATGATACTATTTATACCATGCTGTATTCAGCAAAACAAATATATGCAATGTAGGTCATATAGAGCTTATTTTGAAGTTTCCCGGCTTTTGGGAATGAAACCTGACAGAATTAAATGTTTTCTAATGTAGATAGTTCATAAAAATTGTGTAAACGTGCTCACGGTACACGTGCGCATGTGGTTCTCAGCTTATATTGTACTAGACAACTATTTCTCTAGTTGGGCGCTATTGTGTGTCCGAAACCACAGCGCGCAAAAGCAGAGGTCCTGTGGTGTAGTGGTTATCACGTCTGCTTCACACGCAGAAGGTCGCCGGTTCGACCCCGGCCAGGACCTACTTTTTGCAATTTCTACAAAACTTCCATTTTTGCCCGCAATTTCGCACCGTAGTGGCTTCAACTTCACATTACCCAAAGAATTTCATTTAAAAGCATTTAATTCACCAAATTTTCTAGTTTAATCAAATGAACCCCTTCTGTGAAAATCGTTGCAACCTAAAACAAGTCAAACAGGCTTGAACATAGGTTTCGAGAAGGCATGCATTTTGTACCGTTTGTACCGCACTATAGGTCGCACCATAGGTTGGTTGCAAATGCGCAATCCCAGAATACCTTACAATAAAAACTTACAAAATACGTATTAAACTACCGATACTTTGAATACGTGTTTTGTGAAATTTGTGTTGCAACACACCTGTAGAAAGCTGATGAGCAGTAGAATGAGTCCATAGGAAGAGAGACCCCCAGTGTACGTCTGATTCAGATTCCGTTGGATCAGGAACTGCTTCAGAACGAGGACCAACGGCTCTACGACGGGGAACTCCTTCTTCACCTGCAACAAGAGATGATATAGATCATAGCCAAAAAGGAGCATTTCAATGAAAATCAAAAGTGCGTGCGTAACTCCGAAAATCATCTATCTCTAGACCACCGCAAAACAGTTACATTTTCTAACTTCAGGTGTTTAGAACAGTTTCTCTTTCGCAAACAGAACATAGCTTTAGCTTCAGAAAAGTGGCCAGAATGAGTATGCGTAATGGGTCTTCGCCATTCAGTAAACAACACACCAACTCCCTGATGATTTTCTTCCGTACCTTTTCTATATGGTCGACCACCTTTACCCGTACCCTATTGAATGATAAATATGTTTCCCTCAACCTCGACCGTAATCATCGAATATTCGAATGACCCCTTGAAGTCTCGAATACTTTGTACTAGTGAAACTCCGCCGTATCTTCACACACCAGTAATGTGTGACTATCCTACAAAACCAACTGGTTTTCCGACTGAAATACGTCACACATTGATCAAAAAGGTCTATTAATAATCAAATTTCAGGTTGTTTCGATAGTAAAGTACCTTTTCTATATAGTCGGCCGCCTTCACCCCCTGTACCGTATTGAATGATATATCAATCGATAACCGGGTCTCTCTATCCACCATCTTCACTATGGGCACGAAGGCGTCTCCGTACACCGCCACAGAATCACACATTCCCGTCTCACCCAACGCATTTGCCGTCTCCTGAAATAACGTTAAATGTGAAATAAATAATATCAAAACTTACCACGATCAACGGATCAACGTTTGTTATACAGATACCCAGTATCTTAGTAACTCATACAAGCTGCTGAGATATGTTTTAGTGATGTTTTAGTGGGTTGAGTGAAAAAACTGAACCAAAAAATGATTAAGTCTCCTCAAACTCAACAACCACTAAATCCCGCATAAACACCTATTCGCCAATCATATCGCATCTGATCTATACCAGACCCGTTTTTCTTGTGATATAACGCACCATATTTCATCACTGATAGCTAGAGACAGTCATACAGCGCAAAAAGTGAGAGTGATGGTTCAAATATTTACCCGATGATGACATATTCCCAGTGAATAAGCTCATTTCGATATTTAACGTGGAGTATTGACTTTTTGAGCACAGACTGCATTGTTTCTTACGAAATGCATTTGAGTTCAACTTCAATTGAAACACATGGGTGAGCTGTTTATTGATGCTTCCCGCTTCATTTGCAAAGCCCAATCAAATTCATGGTCCAACACCAGGAAGGACCTTCCATTTTCAAAATTGAACAGTTTTTTTGGTAAATTTCTCAGTTTTTAACTCAGAAAACAAGTTAATTTTCTCAAATTTAACAGAAATCCAAGCAGGTAACCTAACCTAACCAACCTTCTAAAAGAAAACCGGAAACCAGCATAGTTAACCGTCATCAATCACTCTAATTGCTCGATATCCGCCGCCCGGGTTTTTTGGCGCGAAAGTTGGCAGCGGGAATGAAACAACTGGTCGCTCATTAAGTTCAACTAGGAATAGCTTCATAAACAAAAATTAAAAATGGAACTTTGGAACATTGAAACACCATTTTCCCCATGTCTACACTTTTCCAATGTATGCACTTCAGTTTCGAACTATCATCAAAAGTCCAGCTCGCTGGTGAACACACATGCTCAGTTTGGAAACCCGCTCGAAAATATTGAATATTATTCACGAACACACCAGTCATACACCGCCAAGCTCTCTTATAAGATGGAGGGTTGCTAACTAGTTTTTATGAAAAGTAGGAGTCGCCGGTCGCGAGTTGAAAAACAGCGAAATTCATAGAAAACTAGTGAAAATTAATAAAAAATTGATGAAAATCGCAGTTTTGAACAATTTTGGAGGGGTCGCTACTCAAAAAAGAGGGAGGTATCGCGAGATTTCACGAAAAATGAGAGACCCTTGGCAGTGTATGACACCAGTAGACTCTACAAGACCATTCTCTACAGAACTTTATCCGTTTCGCGGGTCAACGTGAAAACTGATGATTTCGCATCAGAAATTATCAAAACTTATCAAGTTTCCCAGAAAAAGTTGTAGCCAAAGCTAGAATAAACTACTAAATTAACGCACATTGAGTATCGGGGTGACATCCGCTCCCCACATATCGCATTCGCCCAGTACTTCGGTTCAAAATACCCCAATTTCTTGGATTTCAATCGAAAAAAGTCAGAATTTTTACTCGCGTTTTTCAGAAAAAGACTGTTCTGTAGCCAAAGGTGCCAAAGCGAGAATAAATTAATAACTCCACCAACATTGAGTATGGGCGTGACATCAGCTCCCCACATATCACATTCGACCAGTACATCTATATCCGAGGTGGGTAGGAACAACTTGGTCCGCAGACTGCCGAACACGGAGACACGCACGTCAAAGTGCTTCCATTTAGAGTGGATCACCGATTTCACCTGAAATAGGGTCATAGGTAAAATAGTTCATTGTCAGTACACATAATATTAACGTGCGTACGAAAGGGCATGGAACCCCGGCAATAATGAATGATTGGTTCTATCGTTTATCGCGTTGTTTTCGCTCCTAAAAATGAGCGTAAGTTCCAGAAATGAGATAAGAATGAGCATGGGTCAGTGCCACTTTGACGGGGTATTTACCTATGATTAGGGCCTTTTTTTGTCATCTCACACCTGCTCACTTTTCCAGTGGTTCGTTGTATACATACACCAGTAAGGTGTGAGTTTTCTACAGAATTTAGCCCGTTTTCCATTGCGAGATGGTTGCCCAGACCAAACATCTTCGCAAGGGACAAGAGTCAAGTGAGATCACAGAATATTCCGAGAAAAGAATTGGCCAAACTAAAACTCTAAAGCGGACCATATTCCATCCTAACTTCGACCCTTTTCATGACAGAGAAGAAATATTGAAAAAAACATACCCGCTCAAATACCATCATCCGAACCGATGTTTCCAATTCTGAGGGTTGTAACCAGTGAAACACGTCCACAACTTCTTGGTGTAGTCTGAAACACACACTAGTAAGCATCAAGGGAAAAATGCACACCACTCCCATGTCTATGATTATATTCTCTTTTTGGCCCACGCCAGTATCAGAATTTCAGTTTTCTTCACAACATACGTCAGGCGACCTTGTGGTCCACATAAATTGATTGGAAATCAGGTGTTCTACCCACTACCTGGGTAAGCAAAATACAAAGCAGGCAGAGTGTGATATTAGGATTTAACCAGTAGAGTGCGACTATTGTGAATATTCGAGTAGTTCAAAATCGAGATTTCAAGAGGAACGGGTGATTCAATGAAACACCCAACAAAGTCACCCTACGTTTACTTCACAACAAACAAAAAAATAGAAGTGTTAGAACAACACTTTTATTTTTTGTTTAATTCTGAAGAAGACTAAAAAGAACTTCTGGTAATGGACTAGGAGGCGGTCAGTGTATAATATAATTAAAAAAAAAGAAATTGACTTTGAAAAAACAACCAACCCTTCTATGGACAGGCTGTATCGTTTCTTGGCCCAGGGGGCCACGTATCTGTTCCGATCATATCCGAACAGGGGCTCCTTCCGTTCGGGAACTAGGAAGGGAGCGTAGGTCTGAGACGTGGAGGCTACTTCATCTTCGCCTAACCTCATCTGTAATATCGATTGATTTGGTAATTATTGATCTACATTCACATTCACAAAAAAATGAAAATGAGATGAAAATATCGAATGATTTAACTATTTTGTATGAAATCTATCAAAAACGTTTATGACCTAGCTCTTTATGAGAACATTTTTGCTTTGAACTTCACTAAGCTAAGAACACAATTTATTATTAAAACTTCAAATATGTTACAATCAAAAGGAAACATAACACTTTGGAGACAAATCAGTATAAGTTCTTCTTCACTTCCTGTTACTTAAAAAAGACATGTATAGTTTTGCTAAAAATTTCCCGCAAACCACCCAATGACACACAACGAACTGTTTATTTAACCAGGTTTTTCATTAGCCAAGGAAGAGAAGAGGATTCCGGAATTCCGGTTAAGAGGCTCTGAACTAGTTACGTTAATGTTTTTAAATGAATTCTACTTGGTGCATTGTCATGTTACCTACTTTTTTATAAAGGTGCATCGATTGAATTTAAAATCAACCAAATTTCATAACCTGTGCATCAAAAAACTCAGAAATGTTCCACATATTAGATAGAGAAGAAGTTAGTCTCTTTGATTCAGCTGATAATGTGGCCAAACTTAGCAGAGCTAGACCATGATATTATGAACTAAAAAAAAGATGGAAGAGGCTTCAAACAAGCTTTTTTACAGTTTTCACATAAAATATAGCACATAGAGTGTACGTATTCATTGAAATATCGACTACGAGCAAAGATTCCACGAGAATTCCCCTTAATCGCGAACGAACAAGAAAGTATAAGAATGAAAAACGCCATTTTCATGCCTGACCTATTTTGGATGAAACAACACGGCGATTTTCGGTCCTCGTTCACGCTAACATGAATTATGAACAAAATTGCAACAATCGGAACAATAGTACACGTGTGAACTAGATAATAAACGCTAATAAACAATCACGAAAAGGCTAGAAAGGTTGTAAAAATAATTGGAGGCGAGCGAGGCATGGTGCCGCGGCGGGTGCCAAGAATGACGAGAGAGTGTCACGTGGAGAGGCTGCAGAGAAAGACCAGAACGTTCTGTAAACAGCGCACGTTTTCAAACTTTGAAAATAGACTTTTTTTGTTAACTTTTAGAGTATTTCGTAAAGAAATCATCATGTATTTTAAATGTGATGTTTATAGATCGATGAATTCGCAAAAAGACGTGTTTTGAATGTTTCCGTTTCAACTGCGTTTTACAGCTAACTCTAGCGGAGTGTCGTTGTTTTAAATACCACTATCGATTTTGAACTTTTAAATTTCGACCTACTTTTTTATGTATTTTCAGATGTACTCTAGTTCGTTGAGCATCAACTTAACTGACTTGTTATAATTCCATTAAATGATGCAGAAACACCTCTCTGTACGTCTTTGTCTGTCCTTACTCCGAGCGAAAATAAGTCGTTGTTTTCGTTCTGTAGAAAGGGAAGGAAACGTTTTCATATTTAAAATATTCCTGACCACGTTTATACAGTTTTCCTACATTCTACTTGCAACACCAATCTTGGTTGTTGCTGTTCCGCCGCTCAATTTCGGACATGAACACTGAGAGTAATTGGTTCAATGAATCTTCTCATTACTCATATCTCATGGTGAACGGTCTTGTTTTTCTTTTCGGTTATAAAAGCTTGTACTTTAACATTATAAAGACGATTTCAATGAGTTTTCGGTGTTAAAGGTTGTATTTTAACATTATAAAGACGGTTTTAATGAGTTTTTGAACGAATTCCGATGGTGTGTGCTGTTCGTTCGTTGTGGACTTGGTTCTAAATGATATTTCCCTGTACTCTCATATGGTATCGCGTTTTCTGATCGTTAGAATGCGATTGCGCTTTTAGTAAACACTTTTCATTGTTCTCTAATCTTCTTTCTGTACTTGTCTAGCCATAATTACCCTAAATCTCGCAATCCGTGTATTCTGTTTTCTGCAATGTGATGCTGTCCTTTTCCTGATTCTCATTATCATGTTCCTGAAAGTATTTCTAATTAAACTGTTAAACCTGTTTTTAGTGTGTTCTGTGATGCTGTCCGCATTGCGCTCGGCGGTAGTTGGTCAACCGGTGCGCCGTCTAGCCACCCAAGCCATTGCCAGCACTAGCGAGGCGCCTAAGGGCATTGGAAAGACTGGTCAGTTATTCTTTATGCATACTGCAGTAATGTTGTCCGATCGGCCGCAAACGTGAAACACCAGACTACTTTTTCGCGAATATCTGGAAAAAGAAGCCGATTCTCGATGCAAGATCACAATGTATGATGTTTCAAGTATTCGTAAAAAGCTGGTGTTACAGATAATACTCAGAACGTTCCTAAACTGAACCGCAGAACAGTCACCGAAAAACTGCAAAATAAATAAACCGTAGACCGTGGTGTTCAAAGTCACTCAAGTTTATGAGATGACTGGAAATTGTATTGAACATGAACTCGGGAACTGAACTATGTCGAGTTCTCATATCGCAAGGCTGCCTCCTGCCTATCTTCGGACACACGTGTGTTAGTATGTTCGAGAATATCACAAACATACTCCAATAAAGTTGTCCGGATAGTTAGAATCATATGTGGGATGGTCCTGGTTACGGGTCTGAAGAGTTAATGATCCCTCCTGCGGAAGAACAGGAAAAGTTATGGGTCCCTCCTCAATTCAGTGGCGCCACAAAGACAAAAATAGGAATATTGTTGAATAGTTATAGGTCCCCTCTCGTCCAGTCTGTCAAGTAGTTTAGGGTCCCCCGGTCAGCGGACCGTGGCATCCCACCTATGGTTAGAATTAATCAAAAAAACGGACTACCTTTTCGCCGAAAAAGAGAGAACCTGTCTATTTTTGACCCAAATTTATCATTTTTTCCCATGTTTCCATTCATTTCCATTCGGATTCATTTTTGTCGGACAGTCAGATCACAAACGTGACCTTATTTCGATTTTGACCTCATCTTCAAACTTTGAATTGTTCTTGTTAGATCGTCCAATGTCCAATTTTGACTCTTTTTAGGAACCCCGTTCACCGAGACCTCATCTGCCGGTGAATATGCGCTCGCTCGCCTCGATGACGTCATGAATCTGGCTCAACGCGGTTCCCTCTGGCCACTCACTTTCGGTCGGTCATTTACCTAATCAAAATATGTGTATTGATATTGATTGATCTACGCAGTTGATAGGTTCCCCTTGGCCACTTACTTTCGGTCGGTCATTTCTGCTTATTTAAATAAAACTATAAAACATGTCTATGTATATAGTTTTTGTACTTTAGCCGCACTTTACTGGTGTGTGCCTCCAACTCTTGTCACACACCACTAGGGTGTGACTAATTCACCGAAGGTAAACCGTTTTTAGTTGATGTTGGTGAAAGTTCAATAAGTTTCCATCAAAATAAGGCCAATTATTCCGATATCGACGGAAAGGTAGCTCGTTTTCATAATTTCTCTGGCTATTCTGCCAACTTTACTGGTGTATGACTATTGTCTCTGTTGCAGGTCTCGCCTGTTGTGCCGTAGAAATGATGCACTTCGCCGCTCCTCGTTACGATATGGATCGGTACGGAGTTGTGTTCCGAGCATCCCCAAGACAGGTTGGTCAGAAGTTTCACTATACACCAGCAAAGTTGTCCGAATAGTCAGAAAATAGTCGAAAAACAACATATGTTTTCGTCGAAATTTATTTGTTTCTGATGCAAACCATTCATTTTCACGCGTTCCAATCTAAAAACTGACTCGTTTTTGTGAAATAGTCGGACATTGCTGGTGTATGTAAGTCGCACCCAAACACCAGTAAGGTTCGACTAAGTGACAAAAAGTAGTCCGTTCTCAGATGTAAACACGTGAAAATTTATGGTTTTTCGTCAAAAGTAGACCGATTTTCTTCTTTTCGGCGAAAAAGTAGTCCGTTTTTCGATTTTTTCTGACTATTCGGACAACTTTACTGGTGTATGGTCGCACCACTTGAATTTGTCATAGTTTTCACTTTGAAAACTCCTTACCGTAATGATAGATACTGCCTCGTTTAACTGTGGAACCGAGACTGAATGCACCGTGTTCAGTTCATCTTCAAATCAATCAAAATCAAATTCAAATTGACTTGAAGTTGTTTAGTGTGAATAAGTTACATTCGTGACGGAAACGAATGCGACCAAATAAGTCAAATTGGGTTAAGCATCATTTTGTAAGGAGGTGGCAGCGAATTTTCGAAATTTTTCGCCGGGTTTTTGTATATACATTGTTTGTAGATCAATTTTAGTTTTAGTTTTTCTTCAATATTTTCTTTGTCAGGCGGATCTCATCTTTGTAGCCGGCACCGTGACCAACAAAATGGCGCCGGCCCTCAGAAGAATCTACGACCAGATGCCAGAGGCTAAGTTAGTAGATCAAAGATCATACACCAGTGCAGTATGATTATCACAGAAAAACTGGGAAATTGAGAACTCGGCATATGTGGGATAATTCTGGTTAGGGATCTCAAGAGTTAATGATCTCTTCCGCGAAAAACTACGAAAAGGTTTGGGTCTCTCCTCAATTCAGTGGCACCACAATGACAAAACTGGATAATTTGTTAAACAGTTATAGGTCCCCTCTCGCCCAGTGTGGTAAAAAGTTAAGGGTTAAGGGTCCCCCGGTCAGCGGACCATAGCATCCCACCTATGGAACTCGGGAGCACAAACAAATTTTCAGGTTTATCTAGAAATATGATGAACCAGGCATTGTTTGGTGAAAGTTCGTACGATGCTATTTTTGAGAATTTTGGATAGCTATAAGCAGCTGTTCATGAGTTTGATTGTGATAATCTGCAATTACATCTACTTCTCGAATCAAGGAGTGTGCCGTTGGATTTGGGCATGTTCGTGGAATCTGAAAAGTCTTTTGTGAAATGTCAAATGTCTAGATGTTTCCCTGTGGTTCCCCTATGTGTTCAAACGGCATACTGTGCATATTCAGATAGTACATGGGCTTTTTTCAAAAAAAACAAACACGGAATTCAAGAAATCAGCTAATTTAATGATTTCCAAATGGCAATGCGGGATGTTATGTGATATGTGAAGTTATGGCCGTGAATTGTGTGTTTCTTCATTTCCAAGTTTCCATTCACATTCAATTTTTCTCATAGAATAAAAGTAACACTTCTCAACGTTTCACTCGATTGATGTTTATTGTCTGTGGCTGCGCGCGGTACGAAAGTAAACAAGTGACCTACGATACCGCAAATAGTCAGAAAAAAACGCTGGTGTCCGAGTTGGTGCGTTACGAGAGTTACGACTCCAAAGTTGTGACAAAACCAGTTTTTTTTAGGATATTTGACATTGAAGGGACTTAGGTTTTACGTTTTCGATTTCCAAACATAGAACAGCATTTCATTCGCACAATCCGGGTTTTTCGTCTGATATGAGGCTCATCCCTTGATATGTCTTTAATCCAGTTCCAGTCTGTATGACTAATATCTCATTCACACTAATTCGCGGATGTGATTTACTCGCGGATGGTGCATTGATTGATTATCTCTGAAATAGGTTTGCAGTTCATTTGCCGAGACTTTTGAGAGGTAGTTTCCGGCAACCCTGTAGAGCAAGTTGTAGATTCACTAGTTCTATCGTTAAGAGATTACGAAATCACTGATTCAGTTTTGTTTTCTACTCTTGGTTATCGCGTCTCGGGTGAACCTTCTGTCCACGTCCTCTTTGGTTACTAACAGCCGGGAAAACGGTATTTGGTTACTAACAGCTGAGCTCTCTCTAATCTTTGGTCGACTCTCTTTGCAGTATAATATAAGAATAACCTGAATAATTCGAAGTTTTACTGTTTTCAATGCATAATCATCACGTTTCACGGACATTGAGCAGGAAACAGATTAGTTTTAGTAGATTAGTCTCACCTTACTTTTGCATGCTAACAACTGAGCTTCATTTCCGATCTTTGATCGACTCTGCTAGCAGTACGAGTTGGTGCTCTCTCTTTCTTGTTATTGGCGCGCCTTGATGACGTCATGTAAAATGGGGCGCGCCAATCGATACTATCGATTGGGTAGAGGCCCCTGTAAAGTGCGAAGGGACACCCACACACACACCGAGACATATCACACTAACGGCTCGCGCCCAATTAGGTTTGAATCTTAGTTAAGTAGACATGTATAAGGTTTAGACTGTGGGGGTTTTTTTTTCACGGGAGTTTGCTTGTTTTCACGAACAGCTACCTTGATTGCGTGAGAAAGTACTTCGCATGTGAGTTGACTTGTTTTCACGGGTTAACTTGTTTCCATTCACGTGATGGAAGTGGTTTTCTTGTGAAAGATTCAAACTTTTCTGTTTCCACTGGAACGTGTACTTTGCTTTGAGTTTTCAAATAGGGCAAAGCCAACGTGTTTGACTTGTTAGCAAATTGACATGTCTCCTAAGTGTTAACGTGTTTTATCCACCTTAGCTATTTTAGCGTTTTTAGTCACTCTTCTCTTGCGACTTTCCTGGAATCTGTGCTTTTTAATGTTCGTTTTGATTAGTTCTGCAAGTTCTTGTTTTGTGGTACTTTAAGGTCTTCGTTGTGATTAATTGGATTTAGATCGTGCAGAGTCCCGAGTATATCAGATTAGGGTTGCAGTTTTTTTAAATGATCTCAATGAAACCTAATCTCATGGGATGTCGGTTTTTCTTATTTTGTTCTATTTGCGTTCTGATTATCCCGGATTGCAGAAGTGTCACACGTTGAGCAGATTTTTTGTTGTAGTATGGATTAAGCGAGTAATTTGTGAAAAGCTCTTATCTTTTTTCTCCCCGTTGGTGCAATGTTCTATAATTATCATCACATGATGTAGTCTTTTTTGTTCGCGCGAGAAAAAAGGCGCCAAATATCGATTTTCGAATGTGTGTCGAATCGCGCGCCAAACTAGTTTGGCTATATGAGTTATTGATTGCCCCCGTCTTGCTTGTTTTGTGCGTCATTATACTAAAAAGTAATTACGAATCTCGGTTCGCTTAGCATTTTGTTGTATACCGTTGTTTACTCAAGGACTGTTTACCAACCACCAATATATTATCACACTCCTCCTTTATTGGAAACCAAAGATGTACATGTAGGAAATTTTTCTATTCAAAATAGTATTCTATTCAAAATAGTATTCAATTTTGCACAACCTATTGTTTCTATTTGAGAAGAAATGGTAAAAGTGCCGTTCTTTTCTCCTCTGGAACAAAGTGTAAATCTAACCATGAAGAGAGTTATATTCTCGTATCAGAAAGTTACATTCTGTTTAAAAACTTGAAAGGAATAGCGTTTTACATATTCTTCAAATGGGTTGGTTTCATGTATTATATCCCATTATTTCCCCCCATGGTACCATCATGTCAACCTATCATTACAGATGGGTGATCTCGATCGATAGATTTTCACTTCAATTCTTCTGTGACATTCATAAATTATGAATCATAATTGATTCCAAAATAGTTTTTAATATATTACTACTTATTAATATCATTTTGTATAATACACTCATACACCAGTAAGGTCTGACTAAGCGACGAAAATCAATTCGTTTTTAGATATAAACACGTAAACATTTAGGATTTTTCATGAAAAGTAGACCGATTTTCATCTTTTCGGGTAAAAAGTAGTCCGTTTCTCGAATTTTTCTGACTATTCGGACAACCTTGCTAGTGTATGAATATACTATCATTGCAGATGGGTGATCTCGATGGGTTCGTGTGCCAATGGAGGTGGCTACTACCACTACGCCTACTCGGTGCTGCGCGGTTGTGACCGCGTCATTCCCGTCGACATCTATGTGCCCGGCTGCCCGCCTACGGCTGAGGTATAATTATTATTAATACATGTATTTATATATAATGTAATGTTTTTTATTATATCCATTTTCTCGTCGCTGAGGTTGGTGTGCAGGAAGAGATTCGGCTCTTTTTACGCGAAAATCCGGTGAATATGACTCTTTTTTATGCTAAATAAAAAATTGATGTAGTTTACCTGTTCAACAGGTGAAATGGGTTATTTTCTGACTGAAGTTTAGTAGTTGCGAGCGTAGTTTACCTCAGGTCACTTCATCTCAGCTTTTGCTTTTAGCTTCACGCTTCACCTGGTTTTTAGTTCTAGTTTCTAGTTTTATCTGAAAATTGATATTGTTTGTAGGCCCTGCTTTACGGAGTGCTGCAGCTGCAGAAGAAGATCAAGCGCAAGAGAGAGGCCCAATTGTGGTACAGACGATAAATATGACAGTTGATAGCACGTGAAAGGAGGCGACGGGATCAGTTTGTCTTGTAGTTTTACCTGTAATTTTACTAGTATTCTTTATTATTTGTACGTGTATCAAGGCCTTATAACGTTGAGACTGTCCCGTTGTCTTGCTCACACCGTGTGACGTATAGAGTTAGAGCGAAGTGTTTTATGTTTCATATAAAATATAATCGATTTTGTTTTTTTGTATTATTGATTGATCGGTTCCTCGTGACCACGCCTGATCTTTGCATTGAAAAGATGTGAAGGCGTTTCTATTCATGTATTTGATGTTTATTGATTTTCTCGTCTTTTAGCCCGTGAAATTCTTCGATGATGGTGATTTTGGGCGTTTTTGTAGTCGGAAAAATGGGAGAAGAGTTTCATGGGTTGGTGCACGGCGAAAAAAGCTGCTGGAACAGTCGGAAATGGACAACAACAATATTTTTGGCATCTTTTGATACCGCGTTCAGGTTTTTTCGCCGTTCACCCCTGTTTTTATGCGCTTTTTAGGTTAGGTTTAGGGGGCGGGGCCTAATTTCGGGAAGGGGTAACGGGGATCTGATTGATATTGAAATGTTCAGCTCAGGGGCTAAATTTTAGTTGTGGTGTTTTCTATTAAACTATTTGGGGTCCCTGGTTTTTATGGGTCATTGAAATTTTATCACTAATTATGTTGTACAGCCTGAGCGGCATGTATTCACTTGCATTAACAATAACGCATACAATCAACACTGTTCAGTAGCTAGTACACGTTTGTCTCAGCGGGGTTTTATAATAGTGTGACTCATTTTTGAGGGGTAGATATCTCATTCTTTAACCAACATTCGTGTGTGTGTTTGTCTTCTCGCTTTGTGTTGTTGCCTAACCTCTTTTATAGTCTACTTGGGTACTGTAACATTGGAGCGTCGTTTCTCGACTCGCTCCAAGTCTCTCCGTTCGACAAGGACAATTAGGTCTTCTCGCTGTCTACTAGTCGACAGATGTGGGTGCCGCTAGGTGGACAGGATCTACTCAAATACGAGGTGGGTATAATTATAATAATAATGTTTATCAGTATAATAATGGACCAATATGAAATCATGAATGAAAAGGAAACTATTCAAACACAAACTGACACTTGAGAAAACAAGAGTAGAGAAGGGTAGAGAAGAGAATTTCTCCCCGAACCAGTTGGTTCGTTCTAGAATCGAACCAAGTTTACGCGACACACCGTACTCGTATTCTCCAATGTCGAAGGAAACTTTTGAGACTGGCAACTGGCTGTTGGTCTAGAACTAGCTGTGAAAACCACTAGTTTTAATTTTTTACTAGCAACCTCTCCGCTAAAGTTGGAAAATAACTGTGTGCTTTTCTAATGTTTTCATTTCTCATTCTCAACTATTCTTTCCCTTACCAGGGTGTAATCAGCGGCCTACGAGTAAACGAGCTGCAGTCACTGCTGTCGCATTTCAAGTCGCCCAAGTTGGGAAAGAAGCAGGAACTGATTCATCGTTGCGTCACACTTCTGAAGGCGCCCAACTATCAGGCGGATATCGTCAAATTGGTCAGTTGATTCCTTTTAAGTTTTTAAACAGATTTTGGTTGCATACTCCAGTAAAGTTGTACGAATAGTCGGAGTAAATCGAAAAACGGGCTACTTTTCCGGCATCATAGTGAGCCTTAGTCCAATTGTGATACAAAACCGTAAGGTGGCACGCATTTAAAAGGAAAAAAAAACAATGTCTTTAAGTTGGGCTTTTGCTGCTAGAGGGTCTTATTTATTCGATTGATTCGAAAAAAAGACTCAATGATTTCGAAAATATGCGTTTTTTTAGATCTCGATATTGGCGAAATGGGAGCCAGTTTTGAACTACATTCACATTTTGCGATGATTACTTTTGAGGCAGTATACGTCATCAATAGTAAATCCCAAGCTGTAACGCCAGAGTGGGTTGATGTGAGACGCAGATGTCGACATCGATAGTACTTTTTCGCCTTCTCACTTCTCCATGATACGGGGCAATAGCAACGGGAGCGAGGGATAAAGGGGACGAGGGTGTGGCAAATAGATCTGGGTAAAACGACATATATGTCGGTTCTGCGGCTCACATTGCTAACTAAAAGCGTTTATATGGTACTAGTAGTGATTGTAGTCACCTCAGTACTGATAATTATGATTCCACCGTTAATTATTTTGTCAAGCCTTGTCCCCCTTACCCCTCGTCCCTTTGCTATTGGCCCAGGATACGAGATAGTGCATAGCATGTGAACAATTGTGTTGTGACCATTTTCAAAGCCTTAGGCCGCTTTCATACTTTTTACGTCGGCGTTCAACGCCGGCGTTAATGTGAAGAAAACATACGCATCGATTTCACTGGCGTTGACGCCGGCGCCAATCAATACGTATGTTTTCTTCACTATTAACGCCGACGTGAAAAGTATGAATGCGGCCTTACTGGTTGTTTTTCAGATCAACGACATGTCTCGCAGGAACGGTCGCCCCGCGCCCTATCAAACATCGCATTCCAGGTGAGCTTTCGGGGAATATCAAGTTGGATTCCTGTGGCCGTATCCACCAATACATGTTTCACCCCCCGGGAGCGTCTTTAGGCTCCCGGCCCGGGAGAGCGAAAGGGGAGAATACGGCCACTGCTATGCCAAACTTGAGAAGTTTTTTGACTTGGGAAAGTCAAGTGGCATCGCCGAAAAGTGGCAAATTTGTGTTGAAAACGTGAAGAAAAAAAGTAGTGGTTTTTCGTTGAGTTAAGATATTAACTTATTCAAATAAGTCAAAAATCGAATAAATGTGGGTGACAATTGTGTAAAGGTTCAATCGGGCTATTTTTTGGAAATATTTACATTTTACATTACATAGAGTACAATATATATTTATTTAAATATTTACAATTATGGTTGTTTTCAGGATCGGTAACGGAATGGCATCCGTACCTTCCATGTACACTTCTTCCGCTCATCACACGGCCGGCGGGTCGACGATGTACGGAGCACAGGTGGGAGTATCGGTACGTGAGAACGTGTGAGCATACACCAGTAAGGTTCGACTAAGCGACAAAAATTATCCGTTTTCAGATGTAAACACGTGCAAATTCCGGATTTTTCATAAAAAGTTTTCCGATTTTCACCTTTCGGCTGAAAAAGTAATCTGTTTTTTTTTTGATTTTTTTGACTATTCGGACAACTTTGCTGGAGTATGCGTGTGAGGCAGGATGGGTATCACGTGGAAACGCGTGAAAGGGGGCATCGGGTCACGTGTTGGATGGTTACGCATGGGAACCTATGACATAGATCGGGCGAGGTAGCAGGTGTCAAAATCACCTACGCTTTTTTGGTTCTTCGAGTGATATTAACGCCTTAAAGTAGGACTCATCGACCAATCCCGACTGCAGTTGTATTGCAGTTCAAATGGCTGAAGCGTTGGGATTCGTCCACATGATCGTCCTACTTTATACTCCGTTCATTTTCTGATTCTCTCTCTATTTCCAGTTGCGTCTAGTGCGAGGTCTGCGTCCGCTGCCCCTCCCCTTCTACGACCCGGTGGTCACGGTACAGGAGCCGGTGGAACTCGGCGCCGTCCACGGCATCAAGTCACAGCAGAGGGTTGGTTGTAGTTTGTAGTCTAGTGTAAGAATTTATGTTTAATCCGTGTGAAGGAAAGTTGTTGGGCGAACTCTTCATGTAACCCGGTATTTCGTTAATAACCATGTAACCTTCAATTGGGTTACCTGGTCAACCCTTTTGTTAACCACTAAGTAACCCCTGGTTTTCCCAAAATACATAGTAAAAAAGGGTTGCCAAGAGGTTAACAGAAGGGTTGACCCGGTTAACGGATAGGGTTAACGAATTACCGGTTTCCTTGTGGAATTGGCCAAGTTGTTGACCTATTTGAATAACTTTGTTATTTTTAAACCGGCTACTTCTGCCAAAATGAGGAGAATTAGCCTATTTCGAGAATTCGACTGCAGTTTCTGTCCTTCTATTTGTAATTCATTTCCAGCAGACCATCGTATTCTCGGTGCCGCGGGACCGCAGCATGTCCCTCTACTATCGATCGGATGCCAAGCCGTTGCCGCGTCACGAACTGCAGTTGAGGTACGGTGGATTACTTGAAGTAGGACGATTATGTGGACCAATCCCGTGTCAACGGTCCTTTAAACTGCAATGGAAAAATATATTGCAGTTTAAAGGACTGAAGCGTTAAGACTGAACTACATACTCGTCCTTCTTCAATACTACTAATACAATTAAGTTAAGTTAGAATAGAAGGGAAAATAGATAGATAGATAGATAGATAGATAGTGATGAAGTCGAAGACAGTTGAGGTATGAGCTAACTGCTCATTCTGCATTTGAAGCGCTTTTGGTCTCAAGAAACGAAAAAACAGCCTCTTATGAGTAGACTAGTACAGAAAAAACGCGAAACCTATCAGTAAGGGGTAAGGCTGGACTACTTGAGAAGATGTCTTTAGTAGTGAGTGACAGTGACTAGTTGATAATTCCATAGATTAGAATAGTACGCTTTGAAAAGTTTGCATGTAATTTCCTAGGGCGACTTTGTTGAATGCTTCATCAAACCACCCGTTTTTCTTTCTGACCGGGATTTTGAACTACCCTAGTTTCATCAATAGCCGCATTTTACTGGTGACAACTTCATCTTCCACCCGGTTTTGTAGTTTGATTACCCAATTGAAACACCTGATTTGTTAATTAATTGATGTGGACAACAAAGTCGTCTATGAATTTCGTATTCAGGTTCTTTCATCTGTCCGGCGACTGGCAGAGTACGGAGCAGCCGGACGATTTTCCACTCAACGTATCGGTCAGGATCGATGATCAGTGTGTTCAGTTGCCGGTACGTAATGTGCTCATACGTAAAATAGCCTTTCTTCTCTTGTTAGGTCATAGTTCAAGACGAAAATGCGACCAAATTTCCTACCACATGCTCACTTTTCGATGTCGCTCACGGGCTTCCTCTTTGTCAATTTAGGACAAATTACCCCATTTTGGTGCAAAATAATGATGTGATGATAGCATCTAAATTGTAAAACGAGTTCTGGTTTGCTGGAAAACGACACCCACAACTACTGTATAGAGGGTGATAAATTTCTGTCCCTCGCCGGAATCGACCCTGCGAGCAAAAGTTTTGTAGCAGGAAGCTAACCACTGCGCTATTAGAGCACATAACCAGCAAGCTTTGGACTCGAACACATGTGTGCGTACACACCGGAAAGTGAGATATACAGTACTCCCGCCTATTTCGTTGTCGACGACTATAATAATAATAGTTGTTTCTTTTTCAGAATGTTATCCCCACGAACAAGCCAAACGTGGAGCCGAAGCGTCCCTCGCGCCCCGTCAACATCACCCCTTACTGCCAGCCGCCCAGGGACTCGTCCAGACCGCATAGGTGAGGGTATCGACGAGACAGTGTGCAGGTCAGAGAGACGCAGACTGTCTTAGTCGGTTTGCGACGCTCTCTGACCGGCATGCGCTTTTGTAGCTGGCCAAAACAACCTTCTCTGTTTTTATGTTCTTGATGTTCCTATTAACCGCAGCAACACCTTTAGTGCAATTATCAATAGTATGCATTGTTCTGTTTCAGGATGGTTGTCGAGTGGACCGGGGACAAGCGAGTATGGGCCTGTGCCATCTATATGGTAAGTGCTCATTTTGTCACTCTTGATTGAATAGCCAGAAAAATTCCTGAAAACGAGTTGCCCTGCTGTAATAGTTGGCAAAGTGGGAAACTTTGGTCATTTCTCTTAAATGGTCATGAATTCTGGGCATTTCAATCGAAATCGAGAACCCATCTAATAGTTGACTTGGGGAGAATGAGGTATCGCTCATACAGTTCATTTTTCCCATCATTTCAAGAACTTGTGATATATTTTTTACCACACGTACATCTTTTCTGGAGATCACAACTAAGAACCACCACTGTTCTGTTTGAATCGTTGTTTTTCATGTGTACCGCATAACCTCCGACATTCTTCGAGATCGAGCACTGGCCAGTGATTTGCATAAGCAGGTGAGAGAGCAGATTGTCGTAAATGCCCCGCGGGGCAAAGGAAAGTTACAAAATACGCTGATTTTTGCAATTTTTGAAGAATTTCAACAAAATTCGGTATAATATTACGTGTTTAGCGGTAACCTTCAATTGATTAGAGGAGGAGGTCGTACTAGGTTCATAGTCGGGAAACTTTGTGGTCACCCTGGCAAGCACTGCAAGTTGCAAGACTTTCGAATCAGCCTGTTGTTCAGTCAGCTTCCATCAAAGAGAAAGTTCCAAGAAGTTCTTTAAATTTGAATTTTCTCCCCTTTAACACTGTATACTCTAACATGAGTAGTTTGTTAATCCACACATAGTACTCAAATACATTTACCTTCTGTTTTTCAAATATAAATACTAGACTCACCGCATCTATAATAAAAACTGGTTTTCGGTACGAAAGGCACACCTTACTGGTGTACGAATACCAGTACAATACATGTATGAAAATATATACTATATTATTGTATGAACTTATATGAATACATGTTTCAGCCGCGCGACTCGACGAAACAGACGATCATTCGTCGTCTGGGCACGGGAGACGACGACGGAATCACGATGGACCAGCTGAAGATCAGTCTGCTCTGTCCGGTGGGTTATCGATAATGAGAATACAAGGAAATACAATAATAGGTTACAATACAATAATAGAATTCAATATTAGTATGCAATGCAATACAATAAGCTTTATTTATCTACCGTGTCACTGGTTGTGGTGTGAAGATCAGTCTGATGTGTTCGGTGGGTAGAAGATAATCATAATCATACGATACAATCATACAATAGAACATAATAGTACAGTGTATAAATACACAATATTGCATAGTAGTGCAGTGTAATACATCCCTCCATCCTGTTTTGGTCATCCACGAGGCCTTACATGACCGATTATTTAGAAGAAAAGGAAAAGTGGTGTCACGTTGGACAAACTGTTGGTTTCTCCAAGCAATCACCCGTTTTTATTGGAAATCGGCATTTCGAACTACTCCAGTTTCAACAGTAGTACAGTTGTCCCATTTACCGGGTAAACTCCTACCCAGTTTCATTACTTCCATTACAAGGTTACTTCCACCCAGTTTCATGGTCTGGTTACCCAAATAGACTACCCGGTTTCATCTAATTTTTGTGGACAACAATGTCGCCCCACATATAATCGTTGGAGTTCCTCTTATCATGAGCTTGTGACGATGCATGTCTAGGAGAGCAATAAAAACATTTTTTGGAAAAAATGCCTGCAGCCAATAAACCGTGGTAATCTTCTAGATTTCGCCGATTACAAGTAGATGATGAGACCGAATGCTCACTTTTGCTTTCCCGGTCCCGACTAATATGTATATTCCTGGGTTCTGAGTTTTGCCGGTCCCTCGTTTCTCAATTGTTCTAGCTGACCGTACGAATGTTATATCAACTCATGCGTGTGTTTGTGATGGACATTTGTGACGGTTTTTATGAGCACAGGCGGGAATTGTAGGCGAGATGGGGCGATTTTGCGTGTCATGGTGCATGCTGTGCATACAATTGACCATTTGAGGGGGGATGATTGTGCAATATGTTTGGATAGCTGGTGGCAGCCTATAGCATCAAGTTGTGGTAGTTCTGCAGAAAGTAGAGTTTTTTTTTTCGAAAAGTTTTTCATAATCAGCAGTTGAGGAATGTTTTGCCTGATTGGTCAGATTTGCTAGGTTATAGTAGGGTGGAGAGAGAGAGGGAGAACAGTAGATATAGCAAGAGAGGACCACGGTAATTAGTTGAAGGGAGAGAGAAAGTTAGAGAAGACTATTGGCTAGGTTTATCCCTTGATCTTTTGACGTAGCGTTAAGCGTGATCGGTTTTCGATTGATAGTTCGAACCGGAGATGGTTTTTGGGTGAACTCTCAGAGACTATTACGTCAACCTTGTTTCCGGTGTCTGTGGGAGAATAGATTCATGTAGCTCGATAAACGGTTTGCTCCAATATATGATTTCTAGGCTATCTGGGGACTAAAATGTGAAGACGTTGTATTAAGGATTTCTCGATATCCCAACGATATCAGTGTTTCTCGATATCAGATTTGTCACGTGTTTAGGCCCTAGTTTTCGCTACGGTAGTTTACAGTTCATAAAAGGGAACTAGGGATCCTCTGACACAATAGCCCTCAAACTGTGAAAATGGCAGTTTTTGACTTTGGAGGAGTTCAGGCGCGAAAATTAGGAGGTAGGTTGTTGTATTGGGAAAATCAGAAAGTCAAGTAGTTGTTCCCCCAATTCAATGAGCAATGTCTACAATAGCTTACAATATGGAATCAGGGTTCCTCTGGCACAATAACCGGCAAACTGGATAATAAAAGGGCATGTATATCTTTTGGTCCCCCAATTATTTTGTCTTTCGGTCTATTTGGGTCCGATGTCTGGCTATTTTCGGTCACGGAGTGTAAAGTGTCATTGTGCGTGACGTTCTCAAATTGTAATTGATTAATACGGTCATGCGCAACGGTTTGATGGAACGGGGAAGTGTAGTTGGTTGACACCTGTCATAGGACCACATTTTTGTGGTGGTCCCGACCAACCTGGGTTTTAACAAAAAAGCAAGATTGATGGGAGTGGAGTTTGTTTTAGTGGTCAGATTTATAAGTTTATAAAGAAGTTAATAGAATCGTTCAAGTAGCTGGTTTAACCTTTGAGAGTATTAGAAAAACGTATTAGTCGGAATTTTTATTGGTTCTCAGTTTGTGACTAAAACGAGAGAGTCGGGTGGTTGTACTGGTCAGCGTTTGGTTCAGTTCGATGGAATAAAAGAGCATGCTACCAGCTACTTGCCGGTTGGAAATCGGATTTGATCTATACGTTCACATTTCCGTAGATGTACTTTGAGTTTCCGGCTTGGTTTGATATGGAATTCCTATCATTTCAGTGGAAATGTATTTTTTAGCAATAAATTAGCTGATCTCGCCCGTGTCGCTCTCTATCTTTCTCTAAATCTCTCTCACTCACACACTCTCTCCATCTGTCTTTCTCGTCTCTCGGTCGACATATGAGTGGTCACATGGGTGTCAGCCATGCTGACATTGGTTGTAACATGAAACACTCGGGAGGTGTGGTGTTTGGTGTGTAAAGAGATGAGATGAGCGTAGTGTATGAACAAGAAGTGTTGGTTAAAAACACATTCACTTTGTAATTGTAAACGAAATTGACATGAGTAGAATGTGGATGTGGAAACGAACAACAACACATCGCCAAGCACCTTTAGTATCAAGTAACTATCCTATAAATGGGCTATAATTACTGTGTTCATACTGAAACAATATAAGAAAAGTTTATGTGACCAGTTGGGAAATTCCAACCAAACAGTATGTAAGTACATATTTACAACCAGCTTCAGTACTAAGTGGCTTTTGTTCATTTATTTCACTATTTTCAGCTTAGCAAAATCTGTATGGGCCTTTTCGCCCGTTTATTTTGCCAATTACATCCAAGAAACAACCAATTACCACACAAAAAACTTTTAAAAAAACCAATAAACAAATTTATCAGTTTATTCATCTCTCTCCATTTCAGCTGGGCAAAATTCGAATGGGTCTTCCGGCCCGCTGTCGCACGTGTACCCATCTACAATGCTTCGATCTGGACCTCTATCTGAAGATGAACGAGAAAAGGCCCACGTGGAAATGTGCTGTCTGCTCGGAGACTGCGCCCTATAATAAGCTGATCATTGACGGGTAAGTTGTTTTTGTAGGTCATGAGGTTACTGTACCCATTGAATGAAATATAACGGCTCACGGTAAGGTCTAGATTACCTACTCGGAGACTGCCCCGTATACTAAGATGAATATTGACGGGTAAGTTATTGGAAGAGAAAGTATCTGTGCGTGAAAGTATCTGTGCTTGAAAGTGTGCACGTTACGTTTTTTTTTCGTTGCCACTGAGAATCCTGGAGTAGCAATAGGTTCGCCAGGCTCTTAGTCTGTTTCAATAAGATAATTATAATCAAAACGGGAAACAAGTAGTCTGATTGTTGACGGTACCTAGTGCGAGGAGCGTATCTGAACGTATAATTGTGTACTATTCTTGGGTTTGTAGAGAAGTAGTCTATTATGCAAGTTATTTATTCAGTGATATAGTTTGGTGTATGGTCGGTCCCTCGTCTTACCCATATTAGTCGCTCGTCTGCTTTCGTGTGTTGACCATTGTGGGGTCCAATGTTTGCGCAGCGTGTATAAGGTCCGCCAGACTTTTTTCTCTCAGCTGAAAAGTGGACGTGTGCGGTCGTTTTGCGCGCTCGCACGTGTAAATATTGTATATATGTACAGTATTTACTTTGTCCCGCGGATACGGCGAAAACTAGCAGTGAATGGTTGTACAAACAGGCGGTTGTTGTGATAAAACGGAAGATGGGAAAGTGTACTTGTAGTGGAGGAGTCACGTGAAACGTGACTGAAGAGTCACGTGAAACGTGACTGAACTCCGATCTTTGATCTTTTACAAGCGTACCCTGGCAGTTTTGTATAGATAGTAAATATATTCAAGGAAGCGTGCTTTTTTCGATCGATTTTGAGAGAATTCTGCTCGTTGGATGCTAAATGAGGAACTTTAGCGTATTTTAATCGAAACACGACTTTTACTAGTGCAAGGTTTTTTGTAATATTGTAATTTATACGCGCAATGGAGCTGGGCATAAATCGGATTATTTTAACCCCCATGAGCATATTAATAGAAAAGTTGTGTTAAAGTGCAAACTCGGCCATAAATCAGTTGTCATGGCTACGAAATTGCGGAAGTTGTGCGTGAGATGTGAATAGGTTAACTAGCTAGTTAGAGATGCATACATAGTGTGTGATTATAGCAAGAAGCCAGTCATTACTTAGCAACTCTTGCAACTCTGAGAAAGCACTTTCGTCATTTGTCTAGAGAATCAAACATCAGTTGAAGGTTAATGGTTGGTAGAGAATAACAGGTGTACTTGAGGTATTACTTGACATTTACGTGGATTATGTAGAACTTTGGTCGGTATATGGTAGATGGGGTGAAGAGTGCATAGGGAGTGACAGTTTGATTTTGTAGTTTGATCTGCATACACATCATACTTTTCATTTTATGTCTTGATTCAGTATTTAGGTGGGATATGTGCAATTCAGTGTCGAAAAAGTATATTTTGCCCGAGTAAGAGAGATTTCTTGTAAAGGGAGGACCGAGCCTGGGGCCGGTTTGAAGTTTGAACGGGAGCTGGGTCCTGGCACGGAGGTGCATATTCAGGGTTTTTTAAATATGACTGAAAATTTGAGGGTTTCAAATTCATTCCAGTGATTTTGCTTTTGTAGTTGGTTGTGTTTTATGTTTAGCTATTTGTTATTAGTTTTAATAAGTGGTAGGAGAACGAACGAGGAGCGACAAACGAACAAGAGCTTCAGAAACGTGGCAAAACTAATGATTACCACTGATGGTATATTGATTTTTGTCGTTTTCAGGTATTTCCAAGAAATGTTGCGTGATGTTTCCTCGGAAATCAATGAGGTTGAACTGATGCGAGATGGCACTTACCAGATCATCAAGGAAGAGGTGCAGTTTTAACTTCTTCTTTTTTCCTAATTTTTCCGAATTCATTTATCATGTTTTATTCGTATATAAAAGAGTTCAAAGTAACAGTTGAAAACTGAAGTTGCAGAGCAGAGAGAATGAGTTGCAGAGCAGAGAGAATGTTGATCAATCAAAATAACTTTGACAGCGCTGTGCCGGTATTCTTTTGTAATAAATTCTTTTATAATTATCTTTATTCTGCAGATCTTCGACCTGAGTGAGTATCTTGAACAATAACCCTAATCTTGTTTCACAATCGTTCTTTTTAATACGTATACATTATCTATGTTTTATTTGTAGATCTTCGACCTAAGTGACGATGACGACCATCCGACCACCTCGGCGTCTCCGGCTGGCGCCTCCTCGCGGGCTGTCAGCAACGGATCTGCGGGAGGGGCTGGAGGGAAGAAGGGGGGACATCATCACCATCATGTGGATGACGATATTATTGGTAAGTACATGGAACTATTAACACTGTAACAACGATTAACATTGTAGTTTGTAGTATGGTGGGTTTGAAATAAAATTGGCTTAATTTGATGAGAGGATATCATCATCATGTGGATGACGATATTATCGATCGGTTGAAGAAGGTTTTGTAGTTTTTAGTAATATATTAAGGGTTCAAGTAGCCAGAAAATTCGAAGAACGGGCTACTTTTTCGCAAAAGTTGGGACAAAGTTGGCTTAATTTGATGCGAAATTTTGGCGGGAGAGGGACAAAGATGAGAAACCACCACTATCATGCCGATAATGCTCGTTTTGGCTGTTGAAGTGCTCATGTGAACCCCGACTATGTAGCATTCTGCTTGTGGCGAATGAAACTTGTAGTTTGATGTTTGAACCCATCTAAACTGTCTCCTTCTAGTACTCGATTCTGACGACGACGAAGATGTGCAGCGGGCGGTGGCCGAGTCTACGGCAGCTGTCTCAAAGGTACATAGGTGAAAAATCACTGGCCTAAAAGGTTCCTTTTAGGCCCGTGCTTACCTTATCACCCGAAATCACCCTATTAGGGCCTAATAGTCGGTTTACTTTTCACTTGAGTGGCTCAAATTATTTGGAACCGTGTGCTTGAAGTATCGAAAAGAATTGTTCGACACAAAAAGAACCCAATAAAGACCGACAACAACTCAGCAAACAGAAAGAACGGATGAAATTCGTCTGATACTGTTTTTTGCATCAGAGTTTCGCTAGTATCGCACGAATTCTGTTATTTTTGATGCAAAATAGCTAATTTTTACGTATTTGCATAGTTTTGTAATATATTATATTCCTAGGTGCCCTCCCGTCACAGTCCGACCAGATCGGAGAAGTCAGACTCGGTGGTCATCATAGATCTGGACACGCCCCCGAGGCCCACCCCCGTGGCTAGAGTCGCACCACAGGTGAGAGTTACTCACGTGATACGTTCACGTTCACGTGAGGATGACACGTGAGATACTTGCACTCACGTGTGACACGTGAGCTGGAAAACGTGTTCTAGATTTAAGAGTGAGAGCAGCAGGTGTGGTGTTTTTATGCAGGAGCAGGTAGAAGGGTGGTTAATGTCGAACTCGTTTTTCGTGGCGGCTAGGCTAGAGTCGCACCACAGGTGAGATAATAAAAGTAATAGTAATAGTCATTCACGGCAATTGTTTCAGCCATGTCGTACTTTATTCATTCTGATACAATTAGAACATTATCAGGGGTGGGGGTCCGTAGATGAGAAATAGATGAGAAGCTAGGCATGGGTAAGCGTTACTACCAGCTCACTCTGGTTGCTAGGATCGCACCACAGATAGGATCTTACCAAATAAGGCGATTTCTCGAATGTTACGTGAATCATCCGATTTACTTCAAAATTCGGATGTACAGTTATTCTTATTTTAACATCATTTGCGATTAATGGTGAAAAAGTGACATTTGAGTTTTGTTCGGTTTTCGGTCGAGTTTGATACCAACCCTAGATTCGGGGCAGGATCATCTAGTCTTCTGTGGTTTCTTCTGGAAAGAAGAATACTGTCTTTTATTCAGCAATCGCAACCAGCCCCCACTCAGACGCCCAGTTCCTCGTCGTCTGGCGGGATTCAGAATACACAGAACGGAAACGGAGGAGGCATCATGACGGGAGGAAAGACCGCGCAGCAACACCTCCAGGAACAGGTAAGAACAATCATATGTATTGATTCAAAGTATAGAAGAATAAATATTTTAACACCAATAGAACCCCCCCCCCCCCCCAATAAAGACCGGAAAAGTATCGTGTAGCACAAAAACGAGTGAAGGCTAGTCTTGTTGTTTTTTGGGGAACGAGGGGTACTGTAGCTTTAATTCGTAATGTGCACGTGCTGTTATTTGGTCATCAGTGAGTAGCAACTCACACGAAACAGCTGGTATTTTTGACGTTTTTCGACTAATAAGGGAAATCTCGAAATTTTTCAGGTGAATCGAGTGGCGACCAGCATGGCCCAACAACATCAGCAGATGCAGCAGATGGGGGTGAGTGGGCGTGGCCTAATTTGTGCCGAACCATCTGATCTTGTGCTTCTGGATTCATTGATATAGTTTTCAATTGTTGTTATTATAATTTTCAAACCATATATTCCAAATAGAAGATCGATTGCTTATTTAGAAGAAAACGTATAAGTTTTTCTTTACTACCACTCTGTGTGTATTTCCACTCGATTAGTTGTAGTTATCATCATTTTCTTCTCATCGAAAGAGGGATAGGGATAATTATTATAATAATTATCATCATTATTCAAGCGCCCTTCTTCTCCAACACGAACTCGCATTATTCATTCAATAATTAGCTTGTTCTTCAAGTCTGTTGAAGTACAACTTCATATAATAATAATATTAATAATAATAATTCTTCCCGTCTTCAGGCGCCGTTCTTCTCCAACACCAACTGGCACCAACAGTCCCATCCGCCGGCCCCGCCGCACTCTATTCCCCTGCCACCCCCCAGTAGTTCTTCCGCGGCCTCGACCGGACCTCCGCCCCTGATGTACGGGGGCAGACTGCCCTCTTTCGCCACACCGAGGAACAATCAATCGATGCCCTCCTTTATGGACTATCGACAGGTGGGTGGTGGCGTTTTTGTAGTTTGTAGTCTGACATAGTTCATAGGATAGTACACAGGGTAGGATAACGATCCTACCTACTATCATATGAACTATGTACAGCTGTCCGAATTGTCGAAAAGGGACACTTTTCCTGGTTTTCGAAAAATTAGCGGGTGTTTTTTGCTTAGAGATCAATTGATGTCCTCGTTTATGAACTATCGACAGGTTTGCTGTTTCCCTAATTGTAGTTTGTAGTCTGACACCAGTACGCTTGTCGGAAAAATTATCTAAAAAAATTTTCTTCTTTGTAGTGTGATGTAATGCACGCTTCCTTATAAGTAGGCTTTACAAGACAGATGATCTAGTAAAATCTTAGTTAATGTGTTTTTTGTATTTCCTATGATGTAATAGGGTAGAATCGTTATTCGCGATTGAGCCCGTGTATGTTTGTGTTGATAAGTTGGTATATGTATGCGTAGTACAGGTATCAGGGTTGTGATTCAGGGTGCCGGCGGGACCTCCATGTATTCCAATGGGCAGCAGCAACAACCACCCACGGCCCAGTTGGGCGATCAATACATGGTCAATGGACAGATGAATTTGGCTCATGTGAGTTGATAATAATAATAAAGTTAATTTGCATATAATAATAGCACAGTTCATACAAGTAGAGAGCGTTGTACTTGCACACTTTCTATCAGATCACTTTTTTCTCCCCAGAACCGGACTAATCGAGTAAGTATCTACCTGTTTTCTGGCCAATTTTACAAGTAACCCTTCCCTGGTAACGTGACACTTTTTAGGTACCTTTTTGAGGTTACCTCAGTGGGAAACCTGAAGGTAGCCTGAATACGAAAAGGGTTACCTTTGATGGCAACTGTAAACGACCACGTTCCGGGTGAAATTGTGGGGTTTTTTCGTGTTCAGGTCACCCACTGAGGTAACCTCAAAAAAGGTACTTAAAAAGGGTTACCAAAAAACTTTGAGACTTTACTTTGAAAATTTACAAAAAAAAACTTTACTTTGAGAATTGGCCAGAAAACAAGGAGAATTCTTATTTATATAATCCGATTCTGGGAAGGAAAAAAGTGATCTGATAGAAAAATACGTGGAAACAGGGTAAGGTCTTGGTTGTTTTTTTTTTTCATTGTTCCAAGTTTTATTTATCTCATTCCACGTGTTTCCAGGTTCTTCAGACGTTGCAGCAGTCTGCCAACGCCAACAATGGAAATTTCCAGTACCATAACGGAGGCGGACAACAACAGTAGTCTTTGATCTACCTATCGATTGAACTTTGATTCGATTTGTAGTCTATTGATGTCGAATGTGTGGACCTATCAATTATTTAGATAAGCTATGCTCAATGTTATGTCTAGCCAGCAGTAGTTGAATGGTCTTTGACCTCTGATCATTTCCCCCATTGGTTTGTAATCTATTGATGTTGATCGAGTTGAGTGATTGAATCTTTGATCTATCGATTATGTAGATCAATTTCTGTCTCCTCTCGAAATTTCCACGAATGTTCTATTTTGTCTAATGTTTCGATACGCGGGTCTCGATTTGTTTCTGCTTTTGAGATTAGGTGACTATTGGCCATCTTTTTCTGAACTAGCTCACCAATTGTTTCCCAATTCGACATTGAAGTGTAATAGGCGGTTAGTTATGCTCATATATTGCTGTTCTGGTTACTACTGGTTACTGGTCCACCCCGGTTACCCCCCGTCAAATTACTGGTCCCGCTACCGTACTATATTCTTATTCATCCACCCGTACACACCTACAGTATACTCTGAAGTTTTCAAATAGTCTTTTCTTACTGTAAGTGTATACTGGCGTGTGAAACGGACTATCTATTTTTCTATCTATTTAGCGGCCAACTACTTACAATCGTTTATTGATTTTCATTGAGTTTTGCCTCGTTTGATAGTTGTTTATTCTGTTCAATTGTCATTTTATATCCAATATCCTTTCTCCATTTTCACGTGGTTAGTTACGGGCGGCACGTTCCACTCGAGCGAGAGAGTGTGTGTTTACGAGAGACGCAGGTGTGGAGAGTGGAACGTGTCGTGTAGTTGAGATTTTCACGTGTAGAACTCGTAGTCGACCAATATTACAACTAGATTTCTGTTCGCATTCTCTCACTGACCCCGTTTTACTTGAGCCCCCCACCACTAATTTTTTTTTGAAGTCGCCATTCAGGGTGGGGTGCTAAAGTAGAAAGTTTCATGTGTAGAGTGTGGCCCCTTTTCAAAGTATCTCAGAATTATTTTTTGTTCTGGCGAGAATTAGTATTGTAAGAGAGGAAGATATTTCGTTGTTGGTGTTTCTGTAAGTCATTTCAATCCATTCTATCATTGTTATTCAGGATAGTTTCCTATTAAATATGTTTGAGTCGACTTGTTGTCGATAGTATGGTCTTTTTCGGGTGAAAATAGCTTCCAAAAAAGTCTGGGGGTAGAATATTTTCGGGAAGCCAAAAAGGTCTAAGTATAGCTCGAACTACTTGTAAAGATAATCATAATTCATGTAGTTTCATGCATACGTGAGCAGTATTGTAGTCATATTTCCTAGCGTTTGTCCATTTTGAAAGCAAATGGTGTGAAACTTTTTACAAACCTACATGATTTCTTTTTATAAAGTTTCATAGGAATTAAGAATCCAAGGACATACTTGTCATAATGTACACTTTAACGTGAAGAAACGAACAGAACACAGTTTAATATGGACACTTTATGGAGAAAAAAACTCATATTTATGAAACAACTAATAGATGATGAAAAATATATCTACTTTTTACGCTCTTTTCTGACAAAAAAATAGAACATGTGTGCGCGATATGCAAAGTGGGGGACAACACTATATTAGATATATAATACAGTACTTTTACTAGTAGTAAATGGAAGTCACGTGAAATACGTGGACAAAGGACATGTTACACGTGACTATACATCGACTAGCAGTGTGTTTATAAGTAACTTTGGAGTGTGGAGCGGGATATTTGTAGTTTGATTCATTCGACACGGAAGAATTCGTGCACATTACACGGCATCAAACTACATTTAGATCAAGCTCGATATCACCTATGAAAGCATTTATTTATAAACTTCTCCAAACCCCAAAGAGTTGCATATCTGATCAGTGTTACGTATACCCGGCGCCCGCTCGATAAATATGTTCGTTTTTTTCGTTGTGTAGGTGAGTTGGCGTCGAGTAACTTATATTATATAGTTAACAAACGAACAATATTTCTCTCAACTTATTACGGGAAAAAAGTAGGGAAGTACCATTAAACTTTCCAGATAGTTAGAATGGAATAAAAGAGATGACGAAAGAAAACCATTGACATACTGTAGAAAACTGTGAACGTGAGAGTTTCACGTGAGGTCACGTGTTCACATGTTCTACAGTATACCACAACAAAATACGCACACAAAAATATACAGGACTATATCTAGTGAATTGAATCATTTGCATAGAATCGGGGGAAATGAACCGGGTTGGACGACAAGAACGTATTTCAGACTAGACACGTGACGCACGCACGCTCGCGCCGCACGTTAACAACGACCGTGCCACCTAGTCACCGAATATATTGTAGCTATTCTGTTTTCTGTATCGACTAGGCGGCACGGTTTCACTCAACGATCATTCGGTCTTCGATCAATAACCGAATGATCTCTGATCTCTGGGAAAATCGATAATCGATTTTCTCAGGTCAACTGCTGCGGTCGCCAGTCGCTGGCGATACGCGCGCGTTTTTCGGGTGGAGAATGGGGTTCGAGTTTCACGTAGGACTGAGGGGGAAGAAGTTGTTGTTGTTGTTGTTGACTTATTTGTTGTTGTTGATTTTGAAGTTGTTGTTGACTGAGTTGTTGCTGGTTCTGGAGTTGTTGTTTATGCAGGGCCTGGGCCCATAACGGCGGATCCGACGCCACGCTCCGCGGCGCGACGAGTTCGCAGTCCGCGTCAGCGGCGGCCTGGAAAATCGATAATTCAAAAACCGCTAGTTACTTGTTCCAGTAATCATCTTTAAAACCTGACCGTTGTTTAGGAATGTGCTCAACTTACAATCATTTGACAATCTCATTTCCACTGACCTCCGACACTATCCATTCAAACTTTATAATTATCATTTATCATTTTCTAGCGCGAACTTTAGTTTTGTCCAAATCCTTTCGAACACTCAATGTAATAGAAAATCATAAATCACTGTTTTGAGAAAATTTTCACTGTTTTGAGAAAATTGGTCACATTTGGTTCTTTGCTACTCGAAACTGAACAATGAAGTTACAGCTCATACCGTAAGCGAAATGTATTGAACTGTACTCAAATCTTGTGAACTATTCTCAACTGTGAAGCCACACCCCAAATCAACACTTACAAATCAATAAATACATCTTCACGAAAACGTGTCCACGCGCAACTTACACTCTTTTTGTTCGCGCTATTGATCAAACTACAAATCAATAAATCAATCGATAATAACTACCCACCAGCGGGTGTTGTTGCATGGCCAGCGAGTCATATTGAAACGAGCTCGTAGTGGGAAATTCCACGTGTTTCATCGATTCCGTCACGCGAGGCTGCTGACCCAATTGGGGTCGATATTGCTGTTGCAGGAACAGATTCGTGTACAGCGGATGGAGCGCGGCCGCGGTCGCCGCGGTAGTTGGCGCCACGCGCGGCGGCTGCGGTGCCGCGCCAAGCGGCTGGTCGCCGCCGCCGCCCTGCGCGGCCGCTGGCGCCGGCGTCGACGGGCCCGGAGAGTCGTCGTCCGTGTCGCACGCGCCGTGCTTGGACTCCTGAAAAGTAATACTTTTATCAATGAAACAGTATGAAGAAAGGTCAACATTGATGTGATAACAAAAAGCGTAGTGATCAAAGTGCACATCACTTGAACCCCGAGGTAGATTAGGATCGAATCAGTAAAAACAAGGAAAAGCACAATAGTTATCGTTTTTCCAAAGCACGCCTATACGAGGTATATTTTTTCTCATCCGCTGAGTTTGTAGTTCGCTCTTTGATTTACGGCCTCAATTCGCGAGCGTAGCGTGATCAAACTACAACTCGTATTTTCTACCTTCCTATAATAATATAAAGTTTATTGCGCATAGATTCAACAACAAAAAGTAATAAGAATGAACTATTTGAGTTATTGAAAGCTTCCTAGTGCGATCAAAGTACACATTGGATTCTACTGGGACTGGATGGGCATAAACTTGTTTTATTTGGGTTATTTAGTATGAATTCGTAAAACCCCGGAAAGCATTACCTTGTACAACTAAGTTCTGATCAACCCCTATACCTCTTATTATACTTGTTTTGTAAAACATCTTACCTTCCTATGCAATGTCTCCATGATGTCGCTGTTGGTACGGGACTCGTGCGGCTCATTGTATTCCGTGTACTTCAGAAGGACTTTGTCCATGTCCGTCGAGGCGTATCTGGAAGGAAAATCGATAATTTGGAGGAAAAATCGATATTTTTGTATTTGTTATCGGTCAAAGCGTATCTAGAGGAAATCGATAATTGAGAGAAAAATCGACATTTTTGTATTCGTTACTCGTTTCGGTCGAAGCGTATTTGGAGGAGAAATCGATAACGTGGAAAATCAAAAGTTATTCGATTCTCTTTTCCAACCACCGTGCTAACTGTTCATTCTTGACGTTAAATACAACAACAGTCTTTGCTTGCACACAGCGGAACTAATGTTTACAGTATGCTGCTGCTCTCACTTTGACGAGGACTATAAGTTTTCGGAAGTTGATTGCAGATTTGTTGGAGATTCTATATTGCGTCACATCTCTTTTTACACCCCGCATTGAGTATCACGGCAAATTGGCATAGTTTATCATTTAGATAGGAGATCGTATTGCAACGAGAGAGAGAGAGAGAGAGAGAGAGAGAGAGAGAGAGAGAGGGGGAGAGGGGGAGAGAGATAGAGGGAGAAAGAGGAAGAGGGAGGGCGAGAGAGAGGGAGAGAACATTGAAAACAAGTTGTAATCTTGGCTGAGGTTTGATTTTGTTTTCGCGCCCTTTGTTATTTTGAATTAACTCCGAGTCAGCTGCGCCCCCGTAGTGGTACTTTTGCACAAAAACACGGGGTGACGGGAGATTGGAAAACGCACTGGAATTTTCACGTTTTCACGTGAAAAACCACGCAAAGTTTTTTTCTGAATTAACATCTTTCACGCCAAAGGTTTCAAAAAAGTTTTTAATTCGTTGAACCTCACAAATTTTGATCTACGACAAATCAATAGGCATAGTTCTGTCTTGGCGGGCTACCGTCGAACTGATCTACAGAAGATTGATCTCGGCGCCGGATAGCGCCAACTGGCGCCAGATTACGGTATTTTCAGTGTCGTTTTGACCGAAATAACCACATTTCTCTGCACTTTTGGACATATTTCGCACGACTGAATGACTTTTCAGCTGACCGGCTAATTGTCTATTGGGCCATAGTCAGCGCCCACTCAATAACACGGAAATGACGTTAATTCTTGACTTTTCCTGAAAAATCTAAGAGTTAAGCGTTTCTAAGTGTACGGTAGTCAAAAGTTCTGCTGTGTAAGATATTCATACAGTTCGTGACTTTAGTAGTTACATTGTTACGTTAAATATTAGTTTGATAAACGTTTAGTCGTAACATGAAAGATTCGTTCCGTCGCTAATTGTTGAAAATTGTCGAATAAAAATGTTTTGATCCAGTTTTGAAAACTAGAAGTAACAGTAGTAACTCGATAAGTGCTCTTTTGAGTCGCACTTGCTATTCACAGTTAGTGTAGTGGTTGGCGTGAGCGCCCACTAGAAAAAAACAAAAATTTCTAAATGGTTAATCCGTTCCGTTTGATACTATGCACGCGTGTAAACAGCGCATGCGCTGGTTGAGGCGTTGTTTATTAATAAAATGAGCCGGCCGCGACCTACTGGCTGCCGCAGTTGGTCGCGGCCGGGTCGTTTAATCGCGGCCGGGTCGTGTGCCAAACTCTTGGGATATGTTCGAGTCCCGCAGAATGCCGTGCGCAGGACTATCCCAACTGTCAGGTCCCACCCTGCGTCTCCCCAAAAACACGTTATAGTCGTCGCCAACGGAAATGCGGGCGGGTACTGTATATCTCACTTTCAGCGGTGTACGCACACATGTCTTCGATTCCAACGCTAGTCGTTTAGATGCTCTAATAGCGTAGTGGTTAGTGCCCTGCTACGGATCTTTTGCTCGCAGGTTCGATTCCGGCGAGAGACAGAAATTTATAAATTTGGCACTCACTATATTTCTCTGCTCTCACATCCCGCCGGGATACAAGTCACGCGAAAGAGTGTGCAAAACAAGAGACGCAGGTTGGAATCCCAACATTTGGATATTTTGCAAACTTTCCCCATACACAAATAACTAAACCGCGCTTTGGACGGCTTTTTCTTTTATTTTGATTGTTTTCCGATTACATGTACATCTATCCAATTTCTCATCTCGGCTTAGCGCAGAACCTATTCCCAAATCCTGAGGATTAGAGGATACTGTAGCGGTGATGTCAGGAGGGTAGAGAAGATTTCTCTCTACCTCTCTCTCCGTCTCTCTCACTCTCTCCGTTTATCTCTCTTTCTCTGCCTCTCTCTTTGCCATTATCTTCTTTCTCTCTCCATCTCTCTCTGATCACTTTGTATGTCTTTCGCTGTCCCTCTCATTCTATATCCCCCTCTCTCTCTCTTTCTCTCCTTATATGTCTCTTTCTCTCCGTCTCACTCCCCCCCCTCTCTCTTTTCGTTTTCGCAGTGTTTTTTTCGCGCAGGATAGACGCGCGAGACGTATTAGCACCGGTCATGTCACGAATATTTGCGTAGTGGACAGTGATTAAAGCAGAGTTGGGAGAGAGACGCAGAGAAAGAGAGAAGTAGAGAGAGAGAGAGAGGGAGAGAGATAGAGAAAGAGAGACATAGAGAGAGTGAGTGCTAGACGCGGAAAACTAGAGAAAACCATACTCACTGAAAGAGAGACAAGAAGAGACAAATACAAAAAAGAGAGAGAGAGACGCAGACAACCAGAGAAAACTCCACTCACTGAAACTGTTTGTTGGTGTAGAAAATGACCGGAGACAAGAGGTATGACTAGAGAGCATGAGAGAGATATTGAGAGAGTGCTAGACGCAGACATCTTAGGAGATATATACATAGAGAGAAAGAGAGATTGGCAGACAACTAGAGAAACTCACTGGAAAAGTTTGTTGGTTGAATTGAAGACTATCAGTGCTATTTCGCAGTCGCACAACACCGATAGTTCGTAGGCCTTCTTCATTAGACCGAACTTTCTTTTCGTGAACGTCACCTGGAAAAAAAAGGGTAAAAATTTATTTTAGGGTAAAATAGGGTAGTTTAGGGTCAAACAAGTAGTTTTTAACTTGAAGAAAAGTTGATAGAAATAAAGATTTTATGGTTAAATAGGGTAATTTTGGGTAGAAAAGTAGTTTTTTTTTGTGAAGGTGACCTGGAAAAAAATGGGTAAATGAACTGTTTTAGGGTGATTTAGGGTGGTTTCGGGTCAAAAAGGTTCCTATTGATAAGGTCATCTGTACTAAAAATGGTTAGAAATGGATATTTTAGGGTCAAATAGGGTAGTTTTGGGTTAAAATCGGCATTTTCGTAACGATGCCATCTTTTTTGTTATTGTCATATTTTCTATGTATGAGTTTTCACTCGGTCAAAGTTACGTGAGAACGTAAAAGAAGTGACAACGAGGTTCTATAGTTTGATTCGTACTCAATCGAATTGTAGTTTGATCGCCAGCGTTGTACTTAGTAGAACAGTCACTTAGTACCCTAATAACGTTAACCCATATTCGAGCCACAAAAAACTACTGGAAGAATGTGTGCGCTTAAATTTCTCTATGGGACTTGAGTACAGTATCAAATTTCCCCCGGTTTCTTCACGTTTTCACGTCCAAATCACGTGTACCGTATACCACGTTAAAGGCGACGTGAAATCTGCTCCAATGCTATTTTTATCCCATTTTCGCTAAAAATAGTCCCCGATAGGTTTATTTTCAGGCGGCGAAAGTGGCGAGTTTTCTATTAGAAGAATGACGTCATGGACGAGAGCGCCCCGGGGCGAAAAATCGATATTTCGCGGGAGAGCTCCCGTCACACGCCTAATTGCATTGCACACAACCACTGCTTGAGGGGGTAGACAGAGACAGAGAGAGAAAGAGAGAGAGAGAGAGAGAGAGAGAGAGAGAGAGAGAGAGAGAGAGAGAGAGAGAGAGGGAGGGAGAGAGGGGCGAGTGAATTAGAGAAAGAGAGACCGTACCTGTCGGTTTCGTTCATCCTGAATCGCGTGATCTGTATCTTCTTTCTTCCATGATGCGCGACGTGGCTACTGAAATGTGGTACGTAAGAGGGAGAGAGAGCGGTATAAAGAGAAAGAGAAAGAGAGGGAGAGAATGAAAGAAGGAGAGAGAGAGAATTAGAGAGAGAGAGATGCAACCAGAATAAGTCGTTCAAAAGTGGACGTTATGACTAAAAGTGAACTAACGACATTTACTTTTAAAGGACTTATGCCTACGTTGAAGTTACGTGAAATGTACGTGAAAGGTACGTAATAATGTGAACGATGAAATGTGGTACGTAATAAAAAGAAGATTGACGTATGGCCGGCGGCCGCGTACGCAGTGTAACCGCCGCCATAATATATACGAAAAGGTGTGTGCATGAGAAAGTTTGAGATCGGAATCGATCGTTGGAAATATAATTATAATAAAACTGATACAAAATGGTTAGAGAAACTATAGAGAACATGGATCAGAGAGACGCAGAGATTAAAAAGAAAGTTCACGTGAAGACACGTGAAAAGATTCACGGACGTTTCAAAATCGAAAACTGTAAATATCAGGAAATAAGAATGAAAGCTCTAATTAGATATAGAGACAGTGTACAAAAATAGAAAGAGGAATGAAAGTCTAACAAACTATAAAAAGTTCTGAGGTTTGAAGTGTAGATCAAATTGCTGTTATTGCTTTCAAGCTCGTTGCTATGTGTAGAAATTCGAGCAAAATTGCGATAAACAAGTTTAGTTCCAACTTGAAAACAATTTAAAACGTACACGAACCAAGTACACAAAAATATAGTAAACATATACTAAAAGTAAACTGAATAGTCACGTAAAGTTAGCATTCTAATGAGGAATCGTGCACTTTGTCATTGCACGTTTCTGAGTTCTGCTGTGTTGAACATGTTTCACGTGACTGGGCAATTGACTGAAGGTATAAGGTTATTCAACAAGTAAAGTTTACAAGTACACTATTTACTTTAGAACATGATAGATACATCGAAATAATGAAAGAAGAGAGAAAGTGTATATAGTCCTATTCACTTTTATTAGGAAACTTTTGAGATACATAAAAATTACCATAATGTATTAGATAGTACAAAGTTTTCCATGTTTCTTTACGTTTTATATGAAATTTTGTACTTTTTGCAAGATATTTTATGTATAGTAAAAAGTGGTGTGCAAGGGAAGTAAAAAGAGGTTTGGCTAGAGAAAAGTGTTGCGGCGTTTTGAATTTGTTATGAGTCGGGCTAGAGAGCTCAAACATTAGGAGAGAGAGGGACAGAGAGAGGAGAGAGAAAGAGAGAGAGAAAAGAGAGAGAGAGAGGGAGAGAGGAGGGAGGGGGGAGAGGGGGGGGGGGGGGAGAGAGAGGAGAGAGAGGGAAGGTAGAATAGTGGGTGGAAGAGAGAAAGAGATGGGAGAGAAGAGAAATAGAGAGAGAAAGGAAAATGAGGGAAAGCTAGATTATGGTGAAATGACTTGATTGATCTTGAGAAAGAGAGAAAAAAGAGATTAGTCCAAATGTGCCGTAATCCGGGTTTTAGAGACCAAACATGCTAAATTACATGTTTGATGCGATTTACTTTTATTTTATTTTTATTTCGTCTAGTAAAAACGATTTAGAATCATGAAATAATGTGCTCAATATGTCATACACATCATAATTTTGGGATTATGCTAAAAAATGGATCAAACTACATTTTTTTTCCAGGCAAAGGCCCGTATGCAGCAGTATCCAGCGGTCAAGCTTCCTGTCTGCGTCTCCTTCACTTCACACTGTCTCGTTCAACATAAACTTAAGAAGACGTAAGAGTAGAAAATAGCACTGTTGAAAAATCTCAGAAAAGGTGAACAACTTTCATGAAATATAAATAAACTTCTCTATAAGTAGAGTGCAGACTTGAAGAGAGTAGAATAAGAGTTATAGTCCACACTATCCTGACGGAGACTCCTACAGTATACCAGAAGTGAAGTAAGTAGTCACGTAAAGTTGTCATTCTAATGAGGCATCGTGCACTTTTTCATCGCACGTTTCTGAGTTCTGCTGTGTTCAGCATGTTTCACACTGTGCAATTGACTAACAGTATACACATTCAAACTTTCCGATAAAAACTTTCGAAAGTTTTTGTAAAAAGGAATGAAAATATACTAAAAAACGCTCAATTTTTTCGACACTGCTTATGTAATTGAAACTGTTTAGAACTTTGTAGGATAGAGAGAAAGAGAGAGAAAGAGAGAGAGAGAGAGAGAGAGATAGAGATAGAGAGAGAGAGAGAGAG